>JAUKPP010263637.1:0-11682 GCA_032273245.1 Phyllaplysia taylori
CACACACTAAAACACACACACACACACGCACACACACATTTAAAAAAAATATTTGATTAGTACTGATATTCAGTAGCATATTATAATCAGAAGTTTGTTTCATGTGATGTGATGCTTGATCTTGTTCATTCTCAGTAGTGTTTGGTCTGATATTTTTATGTAATATTAAACCCTGTGCTTTCCAGATCCCCTCAGAAGTTTACCTTTCAAGCCATTTGCGAGGGAAGAAACATCAGCAGGCATTGAAAGACAACAACTCTGGAAAGGAAATGACCAAACAAGAAATTGTAAGTAGATTTTTTTTACTTGTTGTATTAGCATGTTTTTCTAGAAGGCAACTGTACCAAAAAAAGATTGGTTTGATTTAGTTACCAGTTTTATGTCCCTTGCAACACTGTAATCCCAGCAGAAAAACGCAAATGTGGGGTCAAACTACGGTCTTTTGCATGAAGGCGAAGAGCCTAACTACAGATGCTGGTACAAAAAAAAAAGGAAAAGAAAAACCGCGATTTTGTTACGTTAATATATCTATACATTGGGGGAGGAAAGTCTATGCACTTTTTTTTGTTTGCAGGAAAATTTCAACCTCAAACATATATCTTGGATCCCCCAGAGTCTAGTTCTTTCATCTCTTTAAATCTGCACATTTCATATCTAAAATGCATGAAATAGGAAAATAGTTTAAGATTAGCATAAAATACATAATGTATGTAAGACTTTCCCCTTTTTTACTTAATGTCATGTAACTAATTTTTTTTCCCTGACCTGTATCTTTTGTAATGCAGTGCTGTTGTCATAAGCCATTATTTAAGAGAAAAAAAAAGTCTTTATTTTCAATCTGTTGCCTTTTCTTTGTTTGCAGGAAAATTTCAACCTCAAACATATCTTGGATGCCCCAGACAACAGTAACCATCCAAAGATTGTCACAGAAAAAGAAAGGCAAAAATCTTTAAAGAAGAGATGCAAAAAATTGAGGCAGAGAATGATCACCAGGTAAATATAAACATATGGAATTGTATAGCTATGTTATTATATGCTACAAACACATTTTTTACCAGAGGTTGGTTGATGGTATAGAAAGGATTTGGTGGCAAATAATAGCGTCTATTTCAGCACATGTGAAATAAAAAGGTGATCAACTGAAGGTAGTCATCAGTTACTTATTTCCAGCTGGTTGAGGAAAATTGTGGAAAGTTCATTGGCAGTAGGGGAAAGTCTCTTCGGTTGTAACGTCTAAATTTTTGATGTAGTAATACTTTGAAAATTGTGCTAATACTAGAATTTTTGTGGTTTTTGTATAATATCTGTGACCTTTGGTCTGGTTTGGTTACCAGTTTTAGGCCCCCCTCAACACTGTAAGGTCATTTAAGAGACAGGCTACTTCAACCCTACCTGTCAGGGCCAACCGGAGCTGAGAGGGAAAAGTCCCAGCAGTGACCTTTATTGAGTGGGTAAGTGAGCTCAGGCACATTGGTATCAGGTGTTTTTGTGGCTGCTTCTTGAATATCTGCATTTTTGTTTTTTCCACTTCCAGAGGTCTTGAGTATGAAAACAGTCTGGCTAATAAGCAGCAACTTGCAGAATCAGAGCATAAAGCTAAGTAAGTATTTTTTCCTCAAAGGAGAGTTGAAACTTTTATAAAAAAAAAATTCTTATGTCAAATTTGTATTTTTTATAGAAATTCTAGTCTAGTGTTCAGAGCCTGTGTTTTTATCTATCTTTGAAGTTCAACTTTTGCAAAATCTGCAAACCGAAAATTGTGAAGGTTTGATTGAACAAGCTTCTCCCTCAATTTTTCAACACACAAATGAAAAAGAATAGTGAATGATGTGTTTAGATTTTGTGTCAGGTGTGATTTATTGTATTTTGTCTTGGCATTACAAACTGTGACGTCAAACTACATTGGTACATCAAATCAATACTAGGGCATATTGTGAGCTGATGTAGTAGATGATAGAGAAGTACATATTTTGCCTGACAAGAATATACAGGAGATTAATATACAGCTGACCCTGCTCAAGCGACCACCTGCACAAATGGCCACTTTCTGTCGACTCCCAAATTGCATTTCTTCTTTATAATATCCCTCTCTGAGATGACCACCCATCTAAAACTACCACTTTTTTCTTGACATTTGGTGGTCGTCGTAGGTTTGACTGTACACTTATGTTTGTCATTTACAAGACAGAGGAGAACATTTCTTTCACTCTGACCAGCTATAGTCATCGATGACTATTGCTGGTCAAAGTGAAATAATATTCCTAAATCCATCTTGTTAATAAAAAACAAAGTGAAATAAGTGTATTGTATTCTGAGGGGTTAGAAGTTTTCAGTATTCATTTTTTTGTTACCCGCAATGTGCTCTACCTTGATGTAGATCTATCAAACTCTCCTTTGCTGATGTCCTCCTTTTTGAAATTCATAGTTTTCATCAACCCTTACCTTAATCAGAGTTAGAGGATTACAATGTGAAATTAAAAAAAATTCCACGAGGAGAGCCAGAGAAAAGTGGGTCAAGTCACAAAATTCTTTTTAGTTCTTTAATCATTGCGTTAGATGATACAAATGGTACAATTTCTGAAATTTTTGCCAGTCTTGAACTGTTACTGATCTCTCACTCATCACCTATGCATATCCAACCTTAATAAAAGTGAATCTATGTGTATGAATCTTCAAACTTTGAAGTTTTGATTTTCTCAATTTTCTTTTTGTGGCAGTGTTGTTGTTTTTTTGCGATTTTTTTTTTTTTTTTTTCATTTATAATTGTTATAATTCTAGATTGCACAAAGTGGTCAAGGACATCACCAAGTACCTCCAGTCTCAGGACTCTGGCCCCTGGCCCCAGAATAAGGTCTCAGCCTTGGACAGAGCTCTAGGAGAAATTGGAAGGATATTGGAGAAAAAGGTAGGAAACTGTCGCAAATCATGTCAATCAAAATAGACCAAATACAAGAGACCAATTACAATGTACTTGCCCTAAGCAGCAAGAAAAGGGTGACTAGTTTGACATGCCCGTATAACTAACCCAGGGAGTGCAACCATATCACTGGGGTATTTACAAGAACTCGATTACAAAGCCGAAACAGGCATAAATATGGGTACAAGCCTCCGCATTTGGGCTGATTTCAACCTAAGTGAATTTTCTAGTCCGCTCAGGTCTGCCTTTTTGGAGATGTCTGATCTAAAAATTTGTAGAATAATAGTTTAAGATAGCTCTAGAATGCAGAATTTATTTTATATCTTTAAAAAATTTCCTCGAGGGGAAAATGCCCCGAGACTCACCGGGCCAGGCTCATCTACTGGCTGTTGGTTTTTTGCCCTTTTTTTCATTGCTGCCTTTTTTCAGGCCTGGTAACACTGGGAACATAATAATCCCATTTCCTTGACCCACAGAGATTTGATGTTTAGATTGCATTGACAAATTTTAGGGGCAGGTTCAGTACTCTCATGATTTAAAGTTGAGCTGTCATGGCTTCGCAGGTCTCAATTGAGAGTTTAAAGGGTGAACAACTTATAGAAGTCTTTTCTTGACAGCAACAATACAGCCTTACCATGTTACGTATGAGATGATTTGTAAAAAAGGGATGGCGCTTAGATAGGGGCAAAAAGTGTGGTGTACAGAAAAAATTCACATTACATTGAACCCAGAAATTTTGTGCTCAATGAACTGATGTCCTTTGCAATTGGCTTCACTTAACAAACTCTCAACCAGCATTTTGAGTCAGAAAATTTGTGTCAGTCCACCTTAACGACAGATATTAAATATACTTAAGTACCATGAAGAAACTGATGGAAGGATGTGTGATTACTGAACAAAATGAACAAAACAAACAAATAATGATGAAAAATTACGGGTTACATTTATATGGACAAAAATTTCAATTGCCGTACATTTGAGTGCTGCATGAAACTGGTATTTTGTTACCAAGGGTAAAAACTTGAGTGACTGCTATACAGAATAGTCTCAGGGTCTGATCTCACTTATCATCATTGCATGTTTAATGTATTTTTGTGGAATTTATGCGCTTTTATAATTGTGACTGTTAATCATAAGGTCCGCCGAACTTGAATTCGAACCCCTCATTTCCATTGAACGAACAATAGCAGAGAATACCGTGTTCAAATTTCAGATAATTTGCACCGATTTGAAATTATGGTGAAATGTCACAAAACCTGTACGCCAACTGAAATTTTGACACATGTAGCGCATACTCCTGCTTGAAAGCAAGTTTTATGTTCTTTACAATGTGCCTTACAAAAGAGTGTGGAATGCAATAAACAATAAACAAAAATAGATTTAGTGCAGAAATGCATGTTCTCACACATACAAATGGAAAAGAGAGTTCTGTTACTGAAGATTCCCTGTACTCATCTTTTTCAGAATCTCAATGACCAGACAGGCTTCAGAGTGTTAGGTGGCTTCAGTTCCCTGAGCAGAATTTTGCTGACTATCGAGGACAGCACAGATTCCTTGCCTTGTGTAATCCCAGCAAAGTGAGTCCATGTCTTGCTTCTTTTTAGGAAGCAATAAGATTTGTGACAGAAAACCTATTTTTGGGAACGTGTGCTCAAAATGAGTGGGGATCTGCACTTCAAAATGACATCCTGGCACAAAATTTGATTTGCTTGGTCTTGGTCTCAGATTGTTATGGGTATCATGGTTCAATTTACCAAAACCATGTTAAATGACTCAACTTACATCTTGATGGTCAAATTACATGCTTAGGTGAAAAAGTTGATATTCACAAATATCACTTTGGAAGCATATGATGGCTCTGCGTCTAGATGGTAGGAAAATGAATGTTCCCTGGCTGCCGGACTCGAAATCGTGAGGTTGTGGGTTCGAATCAGAGTTTAGGCCCATGTGTTCTTGGGAAAGGCACTTAATATGCGTTTCCCTCATTTCACCCAGGTGTAAATGGGTACCCTGCTATAGTCAGCGAAAGATCTTGTCTGTATGTTAGTGTTTGAGCGCTTGTAAAATGGCAGCTTGCACTGTATGCTTCCAAGGAAGTTGAAATGGTCTCTGGATGACATTGGCCTGCTGGGGTAATAATGATTGTAAAGCGCATAGAGGCCGCTCTCAAATGGGTACATCTGCTATAAAAATGCAATGTATTATTATTATTATACAGTTGGACCTGTCCAAGGCGAAACCGCAGGGAGGAAGGAAAAATGTCTGTCTTACACAGGTTGCATCTTAGACAGGGAACTTCGGAAGGGTAGCTGGGGGGAGGGTTGAAGATGGCTGCCTCAGCTATATAAGATGTGTCAATCAATCCTACTAATTGCCATAGCTGCTTGTGGTTGATCAAATTTACTGTTTGGCCAATTAAAGAACAGAATTGATTGTAACACTTATTTGTTGCAGCCTCTAGCCCCACCCATCGATGTAATACTACTTTTTACCAATGGCATTTGCCCTGCAGCAGCTTCTCCTATCAATACAATAGCTGCAATCAATGAATGCCTTTCACCCATATCGCCGCGCTAATTCCAGAACATGAAAAATCAGTTTATAGAAAAGTCAGAAGCCTCTCAACTTCTTGTAACATGTCTTAAAAAGTGAGAAAAGAACCCATAGCTAGCGTGTGGCTGTAAGGTGGTCCGGGGATTTTTTCCCATGACTGGTTGGGAGTTCAGAGTGGCTGGCTGTGTCCTGGTCCGCGCGCCACTTGGAACCTTGAAAACAGGCTGTGGTCAGATTTAACACCTTACACCATAGTAACCACCAGCAATGCTCATGACACGTCCCTGCCGCCCTCCCCTTCCCCTTTGGCCGTGGATCAGCGCCAGAGGGCTGGTTTGTGCCTAATTTGCTTTCTGAAAAGTTAGCAACCCCGCATAAAGTAAAGAACTGAGCTCGTAGAAACAAACTTTTGAGGAGTTTTAATTTGGATTGGGGATGAACTGTTAACGCACTTTTCTTCTTGGACAGGTTAGAGGGAAAGGAAAACGGTTTCAGTTTCCGCGCTGTACATGTCTCCGTTTTATGCAGGTGATTTTAGAGGAATTTATCAAGGGGGGGGGGGGGGATTCCATAAAGTGAGGTTCCCGTTTTGGCAGTTTGAACGGTATATTAAGTAAGAAACTATAAATTTTTCTTTGTGAGACACACCCTGATATTACTAAGGATTAAAGTCTAGCTAATGCTAAGATTAATGCAAAGTATCTCAATCGTATATTAGAACTTTATAATTCATAAAGGTATGTTTGTTTTGTTTTCAGGATGTTCTTTTTTTTTTCTATCTATATAATTTTTTTTCTCAGATCTCTGAGTCACACCTCTGATGTCTATAGACTGGCCTGCAAAAACAACTTTGACAACTGTCACTACATGCTGTTCAGTAACAAGATAGGAGCTCTGGTAGACCATCTAATCAACAGACTGAATGTAAGTAGTAGCTTTTACATTCATTGTAAGTACATTTAGTTTTGCAACACTGTGAAATCAGGCACTTTTAATATTTTTTAGCCTTTTAAGTTATCTTGCCATTTGTGAAGAAATTATCAATATACCTGGTATAGGTGTTAGCCATTTAGATATAAATAGGGGTCACATTTTGAATTTCTTTTTAAAGTTCTCATTTGAAATTATTTTATGGAATATCAACCCTGTAGTGATGACAATAGCAACTTGAATTACATAATTATTATTTTTTTAAATCAAGCAAGCATGTGGAGTTTGTCTAGTGCTTGCTTTATGCAAAGCATCATAAACATTAAGATTGTCATATCTAGTAAATATTTGCAAGGGAAACGTTCCCCCATCCTCCCTCGTACAAAAAAACCCAACCCAACCGTGACTACTGGAGAACAGATAATCTTTTGAGCTTTGCTTTGCCCTTACTTTTAAATTATAATCTGTAGATAAGTCTCATATAAAAACCTGTGGCCTTGATGTGGTTTGTTCCTTCCTATTCTTCTTTGTAGTGTCACTGTTGTGCTTATCCTGGCACTGAAAAACATCCTTAAAAATGACGGTATTGCCTTAAAATCTCAACAAATGAAACAAATAGAAAATCCTTTTTTTCATTCGATAGTATGTCAGTGTACTACAGAATGATAAATATACTCCACTGCAGGCTATGATACCAGAGGACTTTGACCGACCCACTTCAACCATAGGCGGCGGAGGTGCAGGCAGCTGCTATGGTGGAAGCAACATCTCTGACCCAAACAATGAGACAGGCTGTAACACGTTACCCTTTGACCCCGTGTGCTCCAGTCTCCTTCAGACACTGGCGATGGTACTCACATGTCTGGCAAAGAACAACCCAGCCAGTAACTGCAGCGAGGCCAGCTCGGAGCGCATGAGTGGCACAGCGGACGTCTTCACCAACAGGGGAAATGACATAATTAGGTGAGTGGGATATGATGACATGGATGTGTGGCAATGCTTTTGGTTTTAGTTACCAGTTTTACGTCCCCTGCAACACTGTAAGGTCATTTAAGAGACAGGCTGCTTCGACCCTGACTGTCAGGGCCAACCCGGGCTGAGAGGGAAAAAATCCCAGCAGAAGAAAACCCAGATCGTCTGCGATCGGGGATCGAATCAGGGTCTTCCGCATGCAAGGCGAAGAGCCTAACCATTACACCACAGCACCGGTCGTGTGGCAATGTGAGGAAATCAGAATCTTGTCAGTTTGGGGCATTTGGAGTTTTTGGTGTTACATAAAACCATGTAAATTTCTCATGCTGTTTGTGAAGAAAATAATTTATCTTGAAGTAAAGTGGAGATATTTGCAATTTGAACTAAGTCACCCACTGCCAGAAAAGAAAGTAGTGAGGAAATGCCTGATAACAGTTAAAAGCTCTAAATATTGCACGTTTTTGTCTTAAGATAATTTTCTTCTGTATGATTCACTGTGAGAGGGCGTCTGTGGCCGAAAGGTAAAGCGCCCACCGGGACTGTTTATTCTAGTATTCATGGCTGCGATCCCCGTCTTATCGGGGATTGACTGAAAATTCAGAAGGCGTACCTTTTAAATGACCTGACAGTGTTGCAACGGGCATAAAACCTAAACCAAACATTCAGTGTGAAATGTGTTAATATATTGATATTGCAGGCGTTGGAGTACAAGTAGCTTTCACTGAAAAATTGCCCAACACTCCGAAAAATGGCGCCAACCTTTTTTTAAAAAAATTTTTTTTTACGAGCACCTGATTTCATGCAGTGACAAAAACGTGAATGTTATCATTTTGCATTCAGCTTTATAAAAAAGTCTAATATCTTTGACATCTGACATCTGTTATGATGAGGGTGGGAGTTTGATGCCCATTTTGGATGAATATCTCTTTTCTGTTGGGTTGTTGTGTCCCTCTCAACCCGAGTTGGCCCTGATTGGCAGGGTTGAAGTAGTCTGCCTTTAATAATGACCTTACAGTGTTGCAAGGGGCATAAAACCAAAACTAACCAAACCATGAAAGTCAGTTGCAGCATCACACAACTATTAATGACAATCATGAATGATCCTGGATAGAAAAAAAGCCCTAAGTTTTTTGTTTGCCTTTTTTTCAATTGCCCCATACTGGATTTGATTGAGTTGACGAAGTCATTACTTGACCCGTAAAAGTTAAGGTTTTTTCACTTTCCCAGAGAGAAGGAAGAAGGGGATTGATAAAAAGAGAAAGATATTGATTTCCTGTTTTTAAAAAAATATTTTTTAGGTAAAGGCCTCTTTCAACTCCATATTATTGTTAAGCACCAGATTGACTTACTTTATCATTTTATATATCTGTCAAGCTTTAGACCTAGGTTACAGGTGGTGAATGTATCCATGGTCACAGATCAGTTTTAAGCCCCCTTTAATGTGGATTGAATCAAGAACCCCCCACTTAGGCAGCAAATGACTAAATCGACTCGACTGTGTGGTCAAGGAAGTGCGACGTCCCTTGTAATCAAGGGAACTAATGATCTGCTCCATCTGTTAGGTTTCCTTGATTATGTCCCTTTGATTAGTCCTGTGACATGTACTCTCTTTTTGTCAGGCTCCAAGCTCTGCAGTGAATAGACACTTAATCTTACTTTTTTTTAAAAAAATCGAAATTTAGATAATCGAATTTTTAACATCTGAATGTGTACAAAGATTTGGTACAAATATCAATTTAGTCATCAAAATATGATTTGAAGAATGACTTAAACTCTCTATTTTCTCAAAGGCAAGCACTGAAACTCCGTTAATGTGTTCTCAAAAGCAAGCAGGGTGACCGCCATGCTCTCAAGAACCAGGGAGGAATGCGCAATGATAGTCGGCCGTTTTTTCGACTAAATGCTCCATTCCATAAAAGCGTAATTTCGATACATGAGTAGTTTTCAACTTAAATCACCCCGCCAGCACATGATTTCGTGGGCTAATGTGAGTATTGCGGATTATAGAATGGAACACTTAGTCGAACAAACTGCCCACTAGCTTTGTGCATCCCACTACAGAGCCTTGAAATGCCATGCCCAAACATTTTTACAATACTCCTTTGTTGACTGAAGACAAATGCCTAAAGTCCATCTTTTGATAACCTATTGTTGTATTCAGACATGTGTTTCCTTGCTTAAAGTAGCTTGTATTTTTGTTTTTACCTGTAGTTACACCAAGTTTTTGAATATGCCTTTTAACATGTTTTTTTTTAATTATCTAAAGAGACATGTCTAATAGCTTGGAACTTCATGTGTAGTAATGGATCGGTGGTCTAGTGCCGGACTCGTAATTGGAAGGGTGCGGGTTCGAATCCCAAAACGTTGTGTCCTTGGGAAAGGCACTTTACACAAATTTTCCTCACTTTACCCAGGTGTAAATGGGTACCCGGCTATAGACAGCGAACGATCTTGTCAGTTTGTTAGTGTTTGAGCGCTTGTAAAATGGCAACTTGCACTTTATGCTTCCCAGGAAGTTGAGAAGGTTTCTGAATGTCTTGGTCTGCTGGGGTAATAATGATTGCAAAGTGCATAGAGCCAGTAATTGAGATATGCGCTATATAAATGCAATCCATTATTATTATCATTTACCTGCATTTCTTCTTTGACTAAACATACAAACAACTGTGTCACAATGAGGTAGGGGGCATCGGTGGCCGAGCGGTAGTGCGTCCGCCTACAGTAGGGAAGGTCGCGGGTTTGAATCCAGGGAGGATCCCTGGGATTTTTTCGGAGTTTTCATGGCTCAGACCCCCGTCCTATCGGAGATGGACGTAAAATTCGGGGGTCCCGCCTCGTAAATGACCTTACAGAGTTGCATGGGCGTTAAACCTAAGCCACCCCCCCCCCCCAAAAAAAAAAAAAAACCACACAAAAAAACCACAAAAAACAAACAAACAATGCGGCAAAATGGAACCGAGACGAAGAGCAATTAGACAACTAGAACAACATATTATCATGAATGCCATTAGTGACAGAGACGTTATCAAAGCATGGTCTATCCATCCCAAGGGCGTCTCTAGCCTAGCAGTAAGGCCGCCGCCTACGAAAGTGGAAGTCTCGGTCTCGAATTCTGGAAGGTTCACTGGGAGATTTCAAGGCTCTGGCTTCCATCCTATCGGAAATGGACATAAACTTCAGAGGTCCCGCTTCTTTAATGACCATATTGATATTATGGCCCATTCCTGTCTTTGTCCTGCGGTGACCCCAAACGCGTATATTCATCCAAGTCGCATATCGCTACACGTGCCGGTTGCTATAGTTTACTACCCTTTTGTAGCTCCCTCTGACCCTCTTCCCCGTCTCTCTATTGTGAAGCAGGATACTGTGATCACCAACAACCGATAGTAATGAACTGATCAGCTCCACCTAGATTTAGGTCTCATCAGCTTTTACTCCCATCTTTTCTTTCTTCCCCCCCCCCCTCCCTCCTTCCCCTTCTCCGCTTTTCATAGACACCCTTTACTTCATTTGAGTAGTGTGGAGTTACACACAAGACAGGGCAATTGAGAAGAAGTCTTTTCTCCTGCAAATGTACTTCCTTTGTTTTAAAAAGAAATGGGGTGATGGGGGATCATCGGGATGGGGGCGGTCGACGTTCTGAAAAATAAGAAGTCGAAACAAAAATTGTAACAAGTTGGGTTCTAAATGTCAAGCAGTAGGAGGCCTCAATTCAAGAAGCCAGCGCGCACAGAAATGGTTCGTTACACATTTTCAGAACTAAAATTTATGAGGGGGAAGGACTCGGGGTTTAATGAAGTCCACGAAAGAGGAAGAGAGAGTCTCCACCAGACCAAGCAGTCAAGAGTAGAGAGCGTCTTCCTTTTATTGGTCGCCTCTGAACCGCTGTAGTCTATCGCCGATGTTATGGGACTTTGAACTTGCGACTTATACCTCACTTACCAACTTAGGGATGTCATAAATTCACTTTTTTAGAAACTTTGAGATGGAGTGAAAACTCTGAGACGATGAATTGTCTCAAATCCGAGGACGTCACGAGCATTTTTCCCCCTCTCTTTCCTCCATCCACGATCCACTGACCATTGACTTTTAATTTCCTGGCCTCTCGGGGACGCTACAAAGGCCAGGTCCCCATGCTTGGGTGACCCCGCGCTTCCGTTGGCCTCGTTCGTCGTAGGGTCGTGTCAGGCGAGCGCGTGGATGGGTGCGCGTGTCCCCTGTGTGCTCACGCTCAATGCATTTTGGCGCGCTGTTGCTTCTCAATGTGGTGTGTGTGTGTGTGGGGGGGGGGGGGGGGGGGGGGGGTTTAA
>JAUKPP010263659.1:0-11681 GCA_032273245.1 Phyllaplysia taylori
GCTCCTTCTAGGCATTCTTTGGAAATAGGCAGGTCGCTTTTCTCTGAAAACTCAGTACTGCAAACTTCATATTTGTCCGATTTTTCTTGCATGTGAGTTTTTTTGTGTCTCTGTAGGGTTCTTCTGTCTCGAAATGCAGTATCACAAATGTCACATTTGTAAGGTTTTTCTCCAGTGTGTATTCTGTTGTGCTTCTGAAGGTTGGCATTTTCTGTAAACCCAGCACCACACACGTCACATTTGTATGGTTTTTCTCCAGTGTGAATGAGTTTATGCCTATTGAAATTACTCTTTTGATTAAACTGACGACCACAAACTTCACACGTATGAAGATTTTTCCCTGTATGTATTTTTTTGTGTCTGAGCATACTGTTGATTTCTGCAAAACCAGCACCAGAGACATCACACTTGTGAGGACTTACATCAGTGTTACCCTTTGTGTGATTCTTCAAAGTACTCTCCAGTGTATCCTGAGCACCACAAACTTCACTCATGTACAGATTTTCGCCTGAATTGTGCCCCTCAAAATTTTCCTCCATTTTGCATTCATACTTGTCAGACTTATCCAAAATAGTGGCTGCTTCTAGGCCCTCTAAACAAGTTGTACTCAAATAGCATTTTTTGGAAATCGACAGGTCGCTCTTCTGTAAAGACTCGGTACTGCAAACTTCATATTTGTCAGATTTTTCTTGCATGTGAGTTTTTTTGTGTCTCTGTAGGGTAATACGGTCTCGAAATGCAGTATCACAAGTGTCACATTTGTAAGGTTTTTCTCCAGTGTGTCTTCTTTTGTGATTACGCAGCTTGTTCTTTTCTATAAATCCAGCACCACACACATCACATTTGTATGGTTTTTCTCCAGTGTGAATGAGTTTATGCCTATTGAAATTACTCTTTTGATTAAACTGACGACCACAAACTTCACACGTATGAAGATTTTTCCCTGTATGTATTTTTTTGTGCATCCGCATACTGTTGATTTCTGCAAAACCAGCACCAGAGACATCACACTTGTGAGGACTTACATCAGTGTCTACCTTTGTGTGATTCTCCAAAGTACTCTCCAGTGTATCCTGAGCACCACAAACTTCACTCATGTACAGATTTTCGCCTGAATTGTACCCCTCAAAATTTTCCTCCATTGTGCATTGGTACTTGACAGATCTTAAATCCAAAATAGTGGCTGCTTCTAGGCCCTCTAAACAAGTTGTACTCAAATGCCATTTTTTGGAAATTGACAGGTCGCTCTTCTGTGAAGACTCGGTACTGCAAACTTCATATTTGTCCGATTTTTCTTGCATGTGAGTTTTTTTGTGTCTCTGTAGGGTACTACGGTCTCGAAATGCAGTATCAAAAGTGTCACATTTGTAAGGTTTTTCTCCAGTGTGTCTTCTTTTGTGATTACGCAGCTTGTTTTTTTCTATAAACTCAGCACCACACACATCACATTTGTATGGTTTTTCTCCAGTGTGAATGAGTTTATGCCTATTGAAATTACTCTTTTGATTAAACTGACGACCACAAACTTCACACGTATGAAGATTTTTCCCTGTATGTATTTTTTTGTGCATCCGCATACTGTTGATTTCTGCAAAACCAGCACCAGAGACATCACACTTGTGAGGACTTACATCAGTGTCTACCTTTGTGTGATTCTTCAAAGTACTCTCCAGTGTATCCCGAGCACCACAAACTTCACTCATGTACAGATTTTCGCCTGAATTCTGCCCCTCAAAATTTTCCTCCATTGTGCATTCATACTTGTCAGACTTATCCAAAATAGTGACTGTTTCTAGGCTCTGTAAATAAGTTGTACTCAAATGGCATTTTTTGGAAATCAACAGGCCGCTGTTCTGTGAAGATTCAGTACCAAAGTCTTCGCTCTTGTGAGATTTTTCATGCATGTGTCTTCTTTTGTGTTCCCATAGGGCACCACTTTCTAGAAATGCCGCATCACAAATGTCACATTTGCAAGGTTTTTCTCCACTGTGTTGTTTTCTTTTGTGTTTACGAAGTAAGGCATTTTCTGCAAACCCAGCACCACAAACATCACATAAATACGGTTTTTCTCCACTGTGTGTGAGTTTATGTCTCATGAAATTGCTCTTTTTATTAAACTGACGACCACAAACTTCACACGTATAAAGATTATTGCATGTGTGAATTTTTTCATGTGTCCGAAGGTAACTTTCCTGTTTACATGCAAAACTGCAAATGCCACATTTGTACTTTTTTTCTATGTGTCTTCTTTTATGCGAATGCAATTTGCGTTTCTCTGCAAATCTGACACCACAAACTTCACATTTGTAAGGTTTTTCTCCTGTGTGCGTCATTTTGTGCCTTATTAGCCTGGTAATTACATTAAACACAGCACCACAAACGTCACATTTGTAAAGTTTTTCTCCAGTGTGTCTTCTTTTGTGATTACGCAGCTTGTCCTTTTCTATAAACCCAGCACCGCAAACGTCACATTTGTATGGTTTTTCTCCAGTGTGAATGAGTTTATGCCTATTGAAATGACCCTTTCGATTAAACTGACGACCACAAACTTCACACGTATGAAGATTTCTCCCTGTATGTATTTTTTTGTGCATCCGCATACTGTTGATTTCTGCAAAACCAGCACCAGAGACATCACACTTGTGAGGACTTACATCAGTGTCTACCTTTGTGTGATTCTTCAAAGTACTCTCCAGTGTATCCCGAGCACCACAAACTTCACTCATGTACAGATTTTCGCCTGAATTGTGTACCTCAAAGTTTTCCTCCATTGTACATTCATACTTGTCAGACTTATCTAAAGTGTTGGCTCCTTCTAGGCATTTTTTGGAAATAGGCAGGTCGCTTTTCTCTGAAAACTCAGTACTGCAAACTTCATTCTTGTCAGATTTTTCTTGCGTGTGTGTTCTTTTGTGTTTCTGTAGGGCACTACTTTCTATAAATGTAGCATCACAAATGTCACATTTGTACGTTTTTTCTAGAGTGTGTCTTTTTTTGTGATTACGCAGCGTGGCATTTTCTGTAAACCCAGCACCGCAAACGTCACATTTGTACGGTTTTTCTCCACTGTGAATGAGTTTATGCCTATTTAAGTGACCCGTATGATTAAACTGACGACCACAAACTTCACAAGTATGAAGATTTCTCCCTGTACGTATTTTTTTGTCAAATTTTTCTTGCATACCGGTATGTGTTCTTTTGTGTTTCCATAGGGTACTACTGTGTCGAAATGCAGTATCACAAATGTGACATTTGTAAGGTTTTTCTCCAGTGTGTCTTCTTTTGTGACTATGCAGCTTGGCCTTTTCTATAAACCCAGCACCACACACATCACATTTGTACGGTTTTTCTCCAGTGTGAATGAGTTTATGAACGTTGAAATAACTCTTTTGATTAAACTGACGACCACAAACTTCACACATGTACTGTTTTTCATATACGTGTAATTCTTTGTGATTTTCCAAGTCACTTTCCAATGCAAACCGAGCATCACAAACTTCACACATGTAAGAAATTTCACTTGTGTGTTTTCTTTTGTGTCCCTGAAGGTTTTCATCCATAGTACACTCAATATCATCCATACACATGTACGAATTTTCACTTGTGTGTTTTCTTTTGTGTCCCTGAAGGTTTTCATCTATAGTACACTCAACATCATCCATTGCACACATGTAAGAATTTTCACTTGGTTTTATTCGTTTGTGTCCCTGAAGGTTTTCATCCATAGTACACTCAACATCATCCATTTCACACATGTAAGGATTTTCACTTGTGTGACTAGTTTTGTGTCCCTGAAGGTTTTCATCCATAGTACACTCGACATCATCCCTTTCACACATGTAAGAATTTTCACTTGTGTGACTAGTTTTGTGTCCCTGAAGGTTTTCATCCATAGTACACTCAACATCATCCCTTTCACACATGTAAGAATTTTCACTTGTGTGACTAGTTTTGTGTCCCTGAAGGTTTTCATCCATAGTACACTCAACATCATCCCTTTCACACATGTAAGGATTTTCACTTGTGTGACTAGTTTTGTGTCCCTGAAGGTTTTCAGTCATAGCACATTCATGAGTTTCACACATGTAAGGCTTAAGCAAACATTTTGTGCCTTCTAATCTTTCTGAAGAAATTGTATTCAGATCGGGTGTTCTTTTAGGTCTCTGAAGGTCATGACTCGGTGTGAACGTATCTTCAGAAATGTCCCATTCGTCAACTTTTTCTCCTGTGTGTGTTCTTGTATGCTTCAGCAGATTGCTAACACCACAAATTTCACACATGTAAGGCTTATCGAGAAAGTTGGCTCCTGCTAGTCTTTCTAAACAAGTTGTACCCGAATGGCATTCTTTGGAAATAAGCAGGTCGCTTTTCTGTGAAGACCCAGTACTACAAACTTCATTTTTGTTGGCTCCTCTCTCTAAACAAGTTGTACCTGAATGGTATTCTTTGGAAATAGGCAGGTCGCTTTTCTGTGAAGACCCAGTACTACAAACTTCATTCTTGTTGGCTCCTGCTGGTCTCTCTAAACAAGTTGTTCCCGAATGGCATTCTTTGGAAATAGGCAGGTCGCTTTTCTGTGAAGATCCAGTACTACAAACTTCATTCTTGTCAGATTTTTCTTGCGTGTGTGTTCTTTTGTGTTTCTGTAGGGCACCACTTTCTATAAATGCAGTATCACAAATGTCACATTTGTGAGGTTTTTCTAGAGTTTGTCTTCTTTTGTGTTTACGAAGGTTGCCATTTTCTGTAAACCCAGCACCGCAAACGTCACATTTGTACGGTTTTTCTCCACTGTGAATGACTTTATGCCTATTATAGTGACCCTTATGTTTAAACTGACGACCACAAATTTCACATCTGTGCGGCTTTTCACTCTTGTCCCATATTTCTTCTTTGTTTTTATATGTAAATCCAAAGCCCGAAACTTTGTACATCTGTGCTCTCGTGTGTGATATTTTATGACTCCTTAGGTCACTATTTCGTACAAATGCAGCATTACAAATGTCACATTTGTGAGTTTTTTCTCCTGTATGTAATTTTTTGTGTCTGTACAGGTTGGAATTATCTGCAAAGCTAACACCACAAACGTCACATGTGTACGGTTTTTCTGATGTCTGCGGTCGTCTATGCTTTTTCAGGTCCTCTTTTCCTCTAAACCCAGAACCGTAAACTCCAACCTTGTGTTGTTTTTCTGATGTGTGAGTTACTTTATGCCTCTTTAGGCCAGAACCTCTTGAAAACTCAGCACCACAAACATCACACTTGTAAGGTTTTTCTCCAGTGTGTTGCCTTGTATGATTTTTCAAGGCACATTTGTGTGCAAAGTGAGTGCCACAAAATTCACACATGTAAGGTTTTTCCCCAGTGTGTTGCCTTGAGTGAATCTTCAAGTAATATTTGTGTGCAAAGTGAGTGCCACAAACTTCACACATGTAAGGTTTTTCACCTGTATGAATTTTTTTGTGAGCCGTCAATCTATTTTTCTGAGCAAAGTGACGATCACAAACGTCACACTTGTAAGGTTTTTCTCCAGTGTGTTCCCTACTGTGAATAAACAAGTCATATTTTTTATAAAAATTAGCCCCACAAACTTTACACTTGTAAGGTTTTTCACCTGTGTGAATTCTTTTGTGAATCCTCAAATAACTTTTCTGAGCAAAGTGACGATCACAAACATCACACTTGTAAGGTTTTTCACCTGTGTGAATTGTTTTGTGAATCCTCCAATAACTTTTCTGAGCAAAGTGACGATCACAAACATCACACTTGTAAGGTTTTTCACCTGTGTGAGTTTTTTTGTGAATCGACAAATTCCTTCTAACAGCAAAGTGACGATCACAAACGTCACACTTGTAAGGTTTTTCGCCTGTGTGCATCCTATTGTGAATAAGCAAGTCATATTTTCTTACGAAATGAGCACCACAAACTTCACACAGGTAAGGTTTTTCTCCAGTGTGAATTTTTTTGTGAGCTGTCAGAGTACTTTTCTGATCAAAGTGACGATCACAAACATCACACTTGTAAGGTTTTTCACCTGCTTGAATTTTTTTGTGAGCTGTCAATTTACTTTTCTGATTAGAGTGATGATCAGAAACGTCACACTTGTAAGGTTTATCACTAGTGTGTTTCCAATTGTGAATATTCAAGGCATATTTCTTTGCAAAACGAGCACCACAAACTTCACACTTGTAAGGTTTTTCACCTAAAGGAGTTCTTTTGAGTCCTTGAAAATTTTCACTGACCTTTAACGGGGTCCCATCAATTTCACATTCATCCATGTTATCCAACAAATCTGCTCCGCTGAGTCTCTTAATAGGTTCATCAATTCCCACAATGGGACTGTCATTAGTTGATGAGGGTCCAATGAGTGTGTGAGTTTCTTTGTGCCTTTGTAGGCCAGAACCTCTTGAAAACTCAGCACCAGAAACTTCACATTTGTAAGGTTTTTCACCAGTGTGAATTCTTTTGTGAGCTGTCAATTTACTTTTCTGAGCAAAGTGACGATCACAAACGTCACACTTGTAAGGTTTTTCGCCTGTGTGTTTCCTACTGTGAATTTTCAAGCTATATCTTTGTGCAAAATGACCACCACAAACTTCACACATGTAAGGCTTTTCACCTGTGTGAATTCTTTTGTGAGCTGTCAATTTACTTTTCTGAGCAAAGTGACGATCACAAACGTCACACTTGTAAGGTTTTTCGCCTGTGTGTTTCCTATTGTGAATTTTCAAGCTATATCTTTGTGCAAAATGAGCACCACAAACTTCACACTTGTAAGGCTTTTCACCTGTGTGAATTCTTTTGTGAGCTGTCAATTTACTTTTCTGAGCAAAGTGACGATCACAAACATCACACTTGTAAGGTTTTTCACCTAAAAGAGTTCTTTTGAGTCCCTGAAGGTTTTCATTGACCTTTAACGGGGTCCCATCAATTTCACATTCATCCATGTTATCCAACAAATCTGCTCCGCTGAGTCTCTTAATAGGTTCATCAATTCCCACAATGGGACTGTCGTTAGTTGCTGAGGGTCCAGTGACGAGTGGGCAGCTGGGGTCAGTGAGGACACCTGTAGAAAGGGAAGTAAGAGATAGGTCGTATGTGATATTTGATCAAGGAAATTTTAAAAATTCATACATAACACATAAAGTAGACTACTTCGTCTTTGCCACCAGCAGCTGTATTGTAATGCTTCGGCTCTTTGCCTATCAAGCAGAGGACAGGAGTTCAATCCCCACATATAACAAACATCTCTGTCCCTCTACTGGCGCATTGTGTCCCTCTCTTCAACCCAGAATGTCCCCATAAGAATCATTGCAGCCTGCATGATATAACCTTAAGTGTTGAGAGGGGGGTAAAATTAAAACCCTCAATTTGAACAAACAAGAAATTATCTTCACTGAAAAAGAAAGTTCCCATTGGTTTAGCCAGTTGAAAGTTAGGCCATTTATTGAAAGAGTTTCAACATGGTGAAATGCGAATACTATGGGTCAGAGAAGTAGGCCTACGCCTAACGTCCACATAAAATCTTTTTAGCTGACCAGTGCCTCTGAAAGTGCATCCATTTTTAACACTTTGCTGTGTATTTCATCAAATTATTCTGATAATTCAAACTATAGTTACAGTCATTTATGTGCACTGGGGGTCAGACAGCAGAAACTGAGAAAAGTGACTTTAAAATTGAGAGTTCTCTATAAAGAAAGAGAGGGAGTGACTTGATAAAACATTGAAATAAATGTGTGAAAAGCATTTGCTAAGCATATTTTTGGGTACAATGCAAGTAGGGCATGTGTAG
The DNA here is from genome assembly GCA_032273245.1 of Phyllaplysia taylori. NCBI lineage: Eukaryota > Metazoa > Mollusca > Gastropoda > Aplysiida > Aplysiidae > Phyllaplysia > Phyllaplysia taylori. Next base: position 7,793 of record JAUKPP010263659.1, read on the forward strand.
GAACAATGTTATGAGGAGAATTGAAAATTGACGTGTGACCTAAAAATTGTCTTTGTTGGCCTATATTTCCATTGTGACTCCAGAGAATGTTATCTGCTTTTTCCCATGGGCCCACACAAATTGGTGGATTATTATATGATCAAATGAATTTTTATAGTTTCTCCTGTCAAGAGCTCTCATTTGTAGTTCCTACTAACAGGTCGACAGGAGGGGAACGAGTGGCAGAGATGGGATGACTGAGTACCGTATACGACATATAATCCTAAAAACAAAGTCTTAATAAGTGAACTATCTACAAAAAAGTAATCAAGAAGGTCATGAAAATAAGTTCAGAAACAGCAATCCACCAAACACAACACAACATGCCAGAAGGAAAGAAATAACAAAGAGCTTCTATGCCTTAGAATTAGTTGCTGAAGTTCTGTGCTAATTTTTGTTCGGCTTCTAAGCAAAGTCAAAGTACATGGATAGACTTTTCTTTTCCACACATGTCTTAGCTTTCTGCTCTCTTTACTAAGCGTTTTCTTCTTCAGATTGTAAAACAATATAAAAACTGTTTGTATTTTGAATGACAAAACAATAAACAAGACAGAAAATGCATTTAGCAGTGCCCATTAATACTCTGAGGAGATATCTAGGTGCTGCTCTCTTAACATTTCCAAAGTAAACTCAAACCTGCAAGATAGCATCAACCACTTCTTACTTTCCCTCGTGGGTCTTTTTTTTTCCTCTTCTATCTACACTCTCAATGGCCAAGGTTACCACCTGTCTTACAGTCAATATGACAAAAAATCTCGCAAGCCAACAAACCCAAAAAAACAAAAACAACCAAGTGGAATCCATACCCCGTCCTCATTTGACCATAGCATTAATGCATTCTTCTCACTCACACAAGAATTAACCTCACTGGGATCTACTAGTAATAGATTCACATTTCATCCGATCACATGTTATTACATCCCATATTAACATATCCTGTCCCCTGACCAAGGACTAATGAAATGACCTCTCCCAGTGGATCACCATGGAAACTGGTCAGGATCAATAGATGCCTTATTTTCATGACACCGGTTCACAAAAACCCATCAAAACAATTAACATTGTCTACCACTCCCACATTTTGGCAGAAATGTGTACACACCCAATAGCTGAAAGAATTTATACGACGCTCATGACAAAACTAAAACTCCAGACTAAAACCATTCTCACTAAGTAGTACATACGACACTTATACTACCTTTTGTGCAAATGTTGGTGGAAGAGCCTCCAGTTCCTTCCTGCATGTTCACATCACTATTGTCTTCAGCGACCACCATGACAGTTTCTTCCAAACTTTGCGATCCTCCAGCAACATCAGATGTAATACTAATAAATGCTGATGTTGAACTGCTTTGTGTGGTAGGCCTACCAGTAAAATCACTGACACTTTTCACGTGATCAGATATGTGGATTTGTGATTCTCCCATCTGCGGCTCAGAACATATTGTGATTCTGTCTCCCACCTGCCCTTCCCTCTCTGTTTCTCCTTTCTCTTTTGAGTCTGCTCTACATGGTACTTCTTGTTTCACAATAATATCATAATCCACAGAAGGCTTCACATCGAAATCTCCAATATATGGTTCTTTCTTCACCACATTACTACTTTCAAGTCTCTCCTTCTTAAAAAAGGGTTTTACATCTTCTTCAAGAAACAAAGAAACAGGCGCATCTTCCGTTATGATTTCACTTTTTTCAACACTTTGTTTTGCATCTTCAGTCACTATAGATGGTTCACTGACACTGATAGTAGCAAGATACTGTTCCTGCAACTCAGAAGTGTAGTCTTTATTTTCAGCATTATTCTTTTCCTTTTTCAGAACAGCCGCCATGTCTCTATAGTCAATAGCATCATCCTTATAGGTGCTCTCTTGAGAGCTAGATCCATTTGTAGATTCATTAACTGTAACTAACCCTTTTTCAACTTTGACTGTATACTTCATGTCAGTGTCAGTAAAAAGGTTAGTAGCCCTTGAGTGAAAATTTGTATGCTCATTTCTACTAACAACGCCACCCAAAACTTTATCCGAGTCAGACTCAGAATAGTCAGAAATTGCATGGTCTGCCTCCATACTTAGTAACTATTACTATTATTACTAATATTAATATACTTAGTATCTAGGTTGCCCCAGTTTTCGCCCACCTAAGAACGGAATACACAGTTTAACACTAGATCTAGATCTAGATTTAGATTCCCATTAGGTGGGCAAGATTTGTGACTAAGAACAACGAGCCACACTTGTGACAGTGACCAGTGACACTACCACCACAACAGTACAGTACAGACGCCATAGCCCTCAGTCCTCAGCAGAATACACTACAAAAACAATAATAATTTAACTATTTTAACACCGACTCAGCTGGCTCGACGAATCATCAAATGGTGGTGGTAGCAATCAATCATTCAATGTAATGTTGGCCTGTTCATTGACTACTGTTGTTAGATTTGTGATAGGCGTAGGATTCAATAATAGATCTAGATGTTCTTAGTGCTAGTCTGCAGTGTTTGTCTGACAAACTGCATTGTAAGGGCGTTTGATGAGTGTAACTTGTGAAAAGTCACTTCGTGTTTGTTGTTGTCTTGATGATTGATGAACGTTGAACGCTTTCGCTTCTGAATGAATACAACAATCCGCCGGAACTATTAGGAGTCTAGGAGTAGAAAGTAGGAAGAAGCTAGGTTTAATGTAGTATTAGCAGTAAGTGAAAGAGACGTCATGTAGATCTAGGCCTACAGTAACAGATTTCGATAAATAGACACCTACAAAAAAATCGAAAAGAGCGCGAGCCTATTTTCCAAGATCGTGCCATAATCTAATAATGATGATGCATTTTCCTTCTCTCTCTCTCTCTCTCTCTCTCTCTCTCTCTCTCTCTGTCTGCCTGTCTGTCTGTCTGTCTGTAGGCCCTATGTACATTATAATATTAAAAGAATTAAATTAAATAGATATAGTACATGTAGTATTACATGCAGTAGCTTTGTGAGCAGATAATATTGACAGACAAGCAGATAGATAGATAGATAGATAGATAGATAGATAGATAGATAGATAGATAGATTGATAAACTTACCAAACTACAGACATCGTAGACGATAAGTAGACCTTGAACAGATCTCAGAATAACCCTTATGTCCATTCTGACTCGCTCGTTGCCTGCTGTGTCCCACTTGAGGTTCCAATAAAATAAGAAAGAGAAAAATTGTCTGAGTGTTTAATAGGGATTCTACGGCACTATCACCGCCATTAGGTCGTATGGATAACAGAAAGTTGACTAAGACAGTGGCAAAAAAATTATTAAAAAGACAAAAATAACAAATGAGCAGATATCAGAACGCCCGCCAAGCATTTACGGAACCGGTAGGCCTACTAAGAAAAGATAAGGTGGGCTGTAATGAAGTGAGATAAGATAGTTGGGCTGAGATGAGATGAGAATATGAAATAAGGTGAGATGAGGTGAAATGAAATAATAAGGTGAAGTGGGGTGAATGAGGTGAGATGGGGTGAAGTGAAGTGAGATGGGGTGAAGTGAAGTGAGATGGGGTGAGGTGAGGTGAGATGAGATACGGTGAGGTGGGGTGAATGGGGTTTGATGAGTTGAGATGCAGTGAGGTGGGATGAGGTGAGATAAGGTGAGGTGGTATGAGATGAGGTGGGATGAAATAAGGTGAAGTGGAGTAAATGAGGTGAGGCGAGGTGAGACGAAATGAGGTGAGGTGAATGAAATACGTTGAGGTGGAATGAATGAGGTGAGGTGAGGTGATGTAAGGTGAGTTGAGGTGAGATGAGATGAGATGAGATGAGATGAGATGAGATGAGGTGAGGTGAGGTGAGGTGAGGTGAGGTGAGGTGAG
>JAUKPP010263692.1:0-11678 GCA_032273245.1 Phyllaplysia taylori
ATGACTGTATTTGTATGCACCATTGTAAACCAAATTTCCCTACTGGGATCAATAAAGTACGATTTATTTATTTATTTATTTATTTTAGATGAGAAGAAAAGTTTTCTACAAACTTACAAAAGTTTTCTTCATTTCCTACCACCAGTATCAATTTGTGAAGTGCAAAAAAAACATTTTAACTGCCACATATAATATTTTTCCTCAAAATGTTTTCTTAAGTAGGAGACAGAATAATCGTTTTTTGGGATGTAACTCTGCATTTATAAAGTTACGGCTCTGATGCCTTAACAAAAGTTGCGTTCCCCTGGTGTTAGTCAAGGCCACTAAAAAAATCTCCATTTCAGCCGACATGTCACTTGGAATAGTTTTCTCTAGACCCACGAAATGATGTAGATAAAACCAATGTAGGCCGACAGCATGATCTGTCAGAATGATGTAAGAACATTGAAACTATCAGAAGGATCAATTGCCTCAAAATCTGAAAAATGAAACATGGCAGGTCTGTCTCCTTGCTCCCATTATTCAGTCGCTGATGCTTCTTTTATTTCCTTCTTCACCCCAGACGGAGCCTCAATGTGAGGTGAAGCCGGTCAAGCTTCTAGAAGTCAACCTGTACCAGCAGTCTGACCACTTCAATGGCCTACTCATCCAGTTCACTGCCCAGGTCAAGGACACAGGTCAGATCATGACCTTTGAGAGTCTGGCAGAGCCCAGACGACATTACTCTGTGTTGGACCCCAAGGGCAGCGCCAGGAGGCTGCAGTCGCTGGAGGTGAGCTGCTCTATAGACTGCTCTACACAATGGTCTAGCCTCTCTTTAGACTATGATGTGGCCATAACTGCTTTACATTTGGGTTGCAATTTTATGAAATTAGTTGCTCATCACTGCATGGGGAACAGTCATCTCCCTTTTTCTGAGTGAAAGTGGAAAGTGTAGGACAATATTTACTATGAGTTGTTTTTGTGATCTAATAGGCCTACTTTCTATATTCATTAAAAAATACATTTCATGGTGAGTTTTACTCAAGAACATTGTTTAGAAGTAGTAAAGCAAAGTTTTGAAAGCTGCAAAACAATATTGGGCGTTTTCTCGTTAGTTCCCCTTCCGATAATGGGTTACTCTGGCTTTATCAAAATCGCAGATATCTTGACGTCGATACAAGATCATTCACAATCCATGTTTCTTCATTGACAGCAAGAGAAATGTATACCAGTACAGTTTGAGATGGCTCAGTGCTTTTTCGGTTATAATCAAAATTTATGTCTTATGTATGAACCAGCATTTTGGCAGAAATTGATTGTGTTATTATTTTTATTTCTAATGAATGCACTGTCTTCTCTGGCTGACACTCATGATTGTGCTAAATCATCATGTTTTTTATTTCCCTCTTGCAAAGTTCCCTTGCCCTGTAAGTCTTGAACATGCAGCTAGTAACATGTGCAAAGATTCACATTGCCATACAGCAGATTTCTCGGATTAACTTTTCATGAAAAGGATTTGATCTAGGTTCCCGTTGTTTTGGATGAAAGCATACCCCCTCACCCCGTGAACCTAATGCATTTAAAATCATCTTTCAGTCTAATGCTTTTTTAAATCTCAAAACAAATATATTTAGTAAAGATCTGCAACAAGATTATGATAAGTTTCACTTACACTTTGCTTGATTTTCTCCCATTCTAGTTCCTAAGACTTGAACAATCTCATGATGTTCAAATTGAAGTTTACAATTTTTCAAAAGTTGACAAGAAAACATGGAGACATGGAGCCAAACCAAAAGAATTTCGTCCTCGTATTTCTTAACATCATTTTTTACCGTTTTTCAGGTGGGCACCGACTTTGATCTCAAGGAGTTGATATTCCGTAACTACGGCAACCTGCTGGGGCCATATGATGACATGACCCTACGACATGAGTGGGGTCCAGGTACAGAGTTCACCGTGTCTATCGCTTGGGTGGACCCAACCAACGAGATCGCAGCTTCGTATGATGTTCACATTCCCGGCTCCCATCATGTGGGCAATCAACGCCCTCTATTGAACCGACCGCTGCGTCCGGGCGTTTGGTCAGCCAAGCTGATGATCGACCTGAAGCTTGTGGCGGACACCCAGTTCCTCATCACACCGCTCACCTTCTTCAACAACAAGCCCATCTCTGTATCGGAGATCTCCCGCTCCCACCAAGGCCCCATCGGCACGTACACCTCCACAGACTTCTCAGAGTTCATGACAAACCTCAACTTGGTGGACAGCCCGCAGCTGCGACAGGAAGCTGCGCAGAACAGTAGAAAGACAGGTCTCGAGTTGGACCAGTGGATTAACTCGCTCACTCTCTTGTTTTGGGTGATCCGAGACACTTGTGTGATACAACCGCTGGCCGAGTGTCCGCAGCTAGATCCATGCAGGACCACTTCCTGGAGTTCAAGGTCACCAGACTTAAAGTCAGATGCGCAGTATGTGGGGTCAAGTTTGCCTGTGGGAAGATGACATCAGCTCAACTTTAGCTTTGTATTGACGTCTTTCCTCATGCTGTTCCTGTCTCTGTTAGCTGATGTTATCTTTTACATTGTTCCCATCACAGATCATGCTTAACTGACACTCCAAATTGTGTATTACCGTATATCAGAAATCCATCAGCTCAAAGGAGAAGAGTATTCTTTCAAATCCCTTGGTAAGTTCTATTTCTTAAAAAGAGAAAGTGCAAGAAACACTTCTGAAGTATAGCAGTTGGTTTGTATCACAGTTTAACAGAGTTGAATTTTTAAAGTTTTCAGCCTCAGATTTCCGAGGTGAGCAGTTTAAGTCACATTATTAAGTATTGTGTCGCACTGGTCTTGTTCATCATTTTTGGCTTTTAGAGCACAAAGGAAAGCAATAATTTTTTTTTTTCTCAAACGAGAAGAGAAATATACACAGACCGGTAATTGTCGGACTTCCGACAATTTTACTGCGAGCCGAAGTTCTGACAGGCTCCTAAGGGAGATGAACATTTAACTTTCAACTTTTGGGCTGTATGGCCTTGCAAAGTTTTCCAACAATTATGTGGGCGGCCACTGGCAGGTCTGTATACAAGGTTTACTAAGATATCAATAACTATGTGCCCACAAGTCGACAAACGCCTGAACGGATCACATCGTGACACAATTTTTTTTTTGCTCTCTGATATCAACATGAGATTTATCACTGACTATGGCTTTGGGTGAGGAAATCAAATCAGAAGGGTGTGTTATGATGTGTTAGTCTCATGAATTGTCATGAATCGAATAGAGAATAATCAAAATACTAACTGATGAACCAAGAAATTTACCTGAAAGATTTCATGAGGTTTACACAGGCATTTTGGTTTTGATTTCCTAAGCAAATCTGTCAAGTCAAGTTGAAAATTGCCATCTGAACAAATGCCGATGTTTTTGCAAGACGTAATGTCCTTTCATTCTGTTGTAAGATGTTGTTCCATGAGCAGCTCAACTGGATGGCTTCGTGCCCCTGAAAACTTTTAAATGTGACCATTCTAACCAAAGGTTTGGTTTTCTGTTTGAAACATTTATGTTTTCGCTGCAGAGTTTGGATGTTTTACATGATTTTGTTTAGTCTTTAGACTGTGATTGAGGAATACCTGTGTGAATTATACCAAAGAAAAGGTTATGAAATCACCAACTTCTTCCAAAAGGGAAAGAGATGAGACTTATAATCTCCCCTTATGAAATACTACCAAGTACCTGCCCCTGATGTATTTGTTTGGTAATTGACATTGCTGCTACGCAAGACGAGAGAGCAAAAGGGAGTATAACTATAATGTGTGTATCTCTCTTCTAATGTTCTTGAGACATTTTGAAGGAGGGAGGTGACTCAAGTGAAATCAGCTTCCTTTCATTCTTTATGCTGCAAGTGCTTTCACAATTTTGTGGAATTCAGAAATGAGAGGGTTAAGGGATTATTTTACTTCTTTAAACTTCATCAGCAAAACCCACATCTTTGATTTTTTGACGAAATTGATTGCACTTAAAGGAAACATCTTTTGATCAATATGATAATTTGCAAAATAGAGACAATTTTTACAACAAACCAAAGCTCAGTATCAAAGGGGGGCTACTGTAGATCATCTGTGTTGACAACTGCCCCATAATGTTAAGTCCCAACACTACCAAATCTTAGATAGCCATGACATGAAGCCTGTTTTGACAAGAGGAGTTCACCCTGAGACATTCTACATGTTGTTTATATACCGCATTTATTTGGCTAATCTGTTGAGCTCTTCATTCTTCTTCAGGTTTAAAAAACATCATGGAGAACCCCCTCTGTGTGTATTGTTTGTATTTGGGATCATTAAAAGTCATGCACTTGTAAAAGTAGTCAAATATGTTCTCAACATTTGCAGATATAAGTATGATTTTTCTGATCAGAAAGCATTGAAAATGTTCATCATGTCTCTTTTCATTCACACACTTGTTCACTCTTGTTATTGCATCCAGAGCAGACCATTCTGCTTGTGTGTTCATTCATGATGGACAATTCCACTGAAGAGTTCCATGTCCTCCTCACTGCATGACATCGGGGCATGGGACATGTGTCTGTAAGCGGGAGAGAGAACAATATGTGATGTGTCAGCACCTACTGAGACACAAGGAGGAAATCCTCTATTGCATGCAAGGCTTATTTTCATTACACTAAATAGTTTTCAGAATGTTTGGGGTTTGGAGCAAAAAAGAAAGGAATTCTACATTAGTAGTAGCCTACTATGGGGAGATAAACAGAGAAACAATGTTCTTTTTTTATGAGAGCAAGGTTTGGAAAAGCCATGGTGTTGAGGAAACGCATCTCAAAGATTGCCCACCAGTTTTTAGTCCAGGTCTGAGGCGGTTCGGTTTTGTTTAATTTATTCAATAATGAAACAACAATAAACTTTGGGCAGATTCCAGACAGACAAATGGCCAAGAAATTTCATATGACTTGAAACTCAACTTGGACCAATCCACCCAAGCACTTATTATAGCTGCAAGTACAAAATTTTGTTTTTTCCTTTGTGTGACTCATAGGTGGCTTTGGTATCACATAGGAATATATATATATATATATATATATATTATACATGTATATTATGACGTATCATCCACTCCATATTTTGTTTTGTTATTGTATAGGGGGGACATCTTGGGTGGGAATTAGGGGGAGAGTGGGAGGGCAAGGAGGACTGGGGTGGGACTGCGGGAACTGTGTTACTCTGAGGCCTTATGAGATGTGGATGTGCCATGTCTTTGTTTTCACCTAACCACCGTGCATGTGTTGGGCAACCTTTATCAGGATTGATCATGATTTGTGAAAAATAGTTCTGCAAGCTTTGCCAATATGTAAGCACTTGTAAAGTACATCAAGATTTATGTATGTGTGCATGTTCATGTGTCTGTGTGCATCCATGAGTGTGTTTGTGTGTAGGTGTGTGTGTAAAGAAAACAAGAGACAGAAATAATGAACAAATATGAAAGAAGTGTGCAGAACTTTCTGAACACAGGTTTCAACTTCCTTGTTCGTGCTTTGACTCACTGAAGACTGAGCCATTTTTGGGTTTATTTACGCTGAAGACTGAAACAAATGGTGGCAGCTCGGGAAGAGATACTTCCATGAGCATTCACATTATTACTGGGGCGTAAATATATTATTATAAAGTTGATCCCGCAACAGGGGCGAGAAACGGCCCAGCTAACCGACGGCCCAGCCTGCAACTGTTGCGAGAACCGCCACCAATGAGTTGATATCCTCAGCAGTTCTGTTATATTAATATATCAAGAAATTACAGCAAATAGCGTTGGAGGGAATCTTCCAAGAATAAATTTCATAATCACAATACACGTACTAAGCCAAGGATGATAAATTTCTTTGAATCAATAGATCTATCACATTGGAAACTTTTAAGGACTGAACTACAAACTGGCTGTCAGTCTTAATATTTTCTATCAATATTAAAGTGTGGGTGGTTGGCAGGTGCTTATGCTGTAAAACTTCAACTAAACAGACAAACAAACAATATAAAGTTATTTTGGAGCTGCTGATGTAGACAAATATGGTTTCATGGAAGAAAGCTTTGACTACTGGCTGTGTCGGTTTGTTCTTGAACATTGTTGCGATGCTTTCATCTACCCTATCTTTTTTTTCATGTTTTATTGAAATTTTCACTTTTGCTTGTAAATTTGTCTTACAGTAGGCCTACCTTATTTACAGCATAAAACAATTCTTTTGTAACAGTAAAACCGTTAGGGCAGATGTGAACAAAAACAATGCTGATCCAAGATTGTGTGTATACTTCGTTGAGCTTTCTGGAAGAATGCTATACACGCTGAGCAATGTCTTATGTGCATATTTACATCAATTGATCTTTTTGTATTGTGCGGGAGATCTACCTTTGTGTTATTCAAAGTTTTTATGCGCTGGTCTTTGATTTGATTCCTTCTGTACAAATAATCTTAGATTTGTGTTTGCTTTTATCTCTATCATTTTGATATTTACACAAAACTTTCACCTTTTGAAGGGGGCGTCGTTGGCCGAGCGGTAGTGCGCCCGCCTACAGGTGACGAGGTCTTGGGTTCAAATCCATCCATGGAAGCTCACCAAGATTTTTTCGGGGTTTTCATGGCTCAGACCCTCCGATAGACATAAAATTTGGAGGCTCGGCCTCGTAAATTACCTAAAGTGTTGCATTGGGCATTTAACAAAATTTTTTTTAAAAACAATCACCTTTTGAACCCAAGAATCTCTCAAATCCCTTTCCTGTGACTGTTTGGAAAATTTCCTCACATGTAATGAGGCTTATTTTTCAACTCCCATACACAGTCTGTTATAGTTCTAGAGGCCTAGTTACCGGCCATACACAGTCTGTTATAGTTCTAGAGGCCTAGTTACGGGTATAGTGCTACTCTGGTGAACTGGCCTGAGTGAGGTCTCATGGGAAGACTGAGCCAAAATGTCAAGACGTACGACCTCAGATTTCTACGTCTCTCTGGTAGGTTAAAACGGGAAGGCATGGAAACTTCTAAACTGGCTCAAGTTTGAGATTATTATCCTTCGAGGTTGTCTTAAGTTGGTCACTGTGAGTTTCATGTGGACTGTGGTTCGTTACATATGTTTTGCTTTCTGTACTGTACATGTCCATGCTGTCAAATTTATTTGAGAGGGAGATGGATGGAGGAAAGAAATAAGCGCCGAAAAATCTGTTACTGTTACTATAGAAGCATATCAATTTTAGTAGCTGAATGAAAGTGCGAGTGGGGAGAGTGTAACAAAATTCCTAGTGATTTTGGTATTTTTTTAGGTTGTTTTGTTTTTATTTGTTGTTTGGTAGCAGATATTTTTTTATTTTGTTGTTGTTGTTGCTTTATTTTCAGGCAAAAAATATTGGATGGGGAAAGAGTGACTCTTGGAACATTGACAATTTTAAAACATTGACACAGCGGATGATCTCATAGAAATCCAGGCTCTCTGCACGGGTACAAGAGAAAGATGTTGCTACATTCAATACAGGAATGAAGGTTGATAAAAAAGTTCCCAAACTGCACCTCATCCTCAGAAATAGATCAACTGCACCTCATGACATGACGTCATCAGCTACACCCTCTTGAGCTACTCACAGAGATTTATCAAAAGATTCAGGGGATTTCCTCACAAGGCTAAAATTTTACAAGGCCTTCATGAGCATAAAACATCTCTGAAGGTCCTTTCCAAATACATTTTGTATTTTGACTTTGTTTCAGGAAATGACTTCCCTGCTGGGTTCTCATAATGGATTGAAGTCGCACTGCTGCACCAGCTCTGTCAAAAGAACAGAGAAATCATTTTTAAACTGGATAGATGTCCTATTTGAACATTACCATTTGATCGGGAGCAAGGGAGTAAGAGAGGGACTTTCAGAACATCATTGCACTGTGAATGATCTCACTGTGCTTCTTGCTGCTCTGCGAGTTCAACTTTAATGAGTTGAGGTGGATAGGAAACTAGTTGGCTCTGACTAGGATAAAACATGGCTGTGACTGTTGAATGGTCTCTCCATTATCAGTCTTTCACATCTACATCTGTGGAAACTTTATGGAGACCACACTGTCAGCCATACAGAACTGGAGCAGATCACTAGCAAACCTTTCGAATCATTGCCAAACACTGCTGAAATCTTACTAAGAATCACAGAAGTTTCTGTGCTGACAAGAATTCACTGAGAAATTAGTAGTAGCATAGCCCATGTTACATTATTAGCATCAGTTGAGGAACTTTTTTATGAACCACCCTCATTTGTATATTTTCCTAATTCCCTTATATCATATTTTTTGTTAAAGTGTATACATTCATGTGCATTGGTAGCTGTGTCCTGTCAGAATTATGCCTTACTGTGCTCTATACTTGTTCATATGCTGCCTGATGAAATTATTTATATACATAATAATATTGCGCTCTTGTGATCTTAAAGATTTGTCATTTTCATTATTTTCTCACATCACTTATACCCAAACCTTTCATCTGCATCCTGACCCGCTCTGTGTGACATGGAATAGCTTGTAATCTAAAGTGGGGTATCCATTAATGTGATCAATGATTTCATTGCAACGGAGTCATTTGAAAAAGATAGCTATCCTCAGGCTATTTTCCCAACTAAGTCTGCCAGTTTGAACTAGGATTATTGTGAGCTGCTCAATCAAAACGTGGATCATACTGCTACCTTATGATTGGTTTCAACTGTATCAAACTCTGACATGCGGAACTTTTGATACATGTACATGCAAATATTGTAACACAACAACTTTAAATATTCAGGATGGCTTGCTGTTATTGCATCTCTTTGACAGATCAAGCCTGGGAATAGAGCATGATTTATTAAAGTACACGCCCAACTCAATGCACCTACAGAAATTGTCCGGATATATTCACATCAATCCACTTTCCCTTTGACTTTTCAATTTCTGCAATTTATTGTCAGTAGTTTTTATGAGAATGGCAGCCATATTATGACCCTTTCATGTAGCTCAAATAGTGTGATTACATCATACAGATTAGCTCCGAAGTACAGGGGCCAACGCTTGGGAATAATCATTACTTTTAGAAAAAATAAATGATATCTTTCGCCCTCTCCTGAAAAGTTTCCACTTGCCTCAGTGGATTACAACAGTTACAATGACATACATATAGTTACATGCACATAGGTTCTGCTTTTCTATTTCTTTTCTGAACTTCTTTTCTCTCTCTAGTAAGATTTTGTTTCTGTTATTATTTAATTTAGACGTATAAAGTTATTGACAGAAGCAATATAATGATATTGTTGTAGACTTATGACAAACCATGTTAATGTGCATTAGTCAAGAGCTTGTTGAATACCTAAAGGGCTGACAATGGTACTCGACCGATAGTCTCTTCAGCTATAATGTATCATATATTCTAGTTCACACTCACTATTTTCATGATAGATAGAAGGGTATTTTTAAGTGGAAAAGAAAATGGCTACTAAATTTATCTTTACTGATATTTGAAATTGTTATATATAATATATAGGATTCGGATTGAGCCTTGATATTTATTTTAACTACAAATTGTGTGCTTTTCCAGGAAATGGACTTTTCCATGTGGCTCTGTCATAAACATTATTTGCATAAAACTTTCAACTTTGGGGTTTTTTTTCTGGTGACTATTTTCACGAGGCTTCAAAGCAAAAACTATTAAGGATATATAGGCCTACTATAATTTTTGGCATGTTGTAGAGACATAGATTTGCTTTCACAATGACATGTTGCTTTCTAAAAATTAATTATCGTACGTTAATGATTAAAAATCACATTTTAGAAGGGCCAATTTTACTCCTTAATAGATATATATATATCATGCAAAGCGACAAAGCCGTAGTAATACCATTATATGAAAATAGTGTATGTTTTTCTCCACAAGCATGACATACCCAAACATTTCCTTGAACCAAAGTGATATTAACTGGACACTACTGTCTGTTATTGTAAAGGCTGTGCACATTGCCCCTATGAGTGAAAATTGAGAAAGTGCAATGGGAAATGGTCAGTTTAGTATTTCATAGACAAATGAATTGGGGAGTGGTGTTTTTAAAGTCTATAGATAGATTTATGATGTCTCCAGAGATAGAAATAAAAGTGCTTTGAATTTGTCGGGGTTTTTTATCCAGAAATATTTGTGCAGTCCTGCTCACCCTGATGGATTCCATTGCTTGTTTTTTGTGACAGCAAGAGTTCGCAGTCTCAGGCAGATCTAGCGATACGGCCTAAGTTTCCAGCTTCGATTCAGTTGCTTGTTTTGATATATTGCCATGATTTCTTTTGTGTCGATTATGCTTGTTTTCCCTCAGCTTTGTCTTTATTTGATATTTGATGTTCTTTTCCCAATACGAGTGGGGTTTTGTTCCTTCGATGTTGACACAATTTGTGTTCCTCTATTTCCTTGTAATGGATTTGCTTTGGTAGTACATTTAGATCAGCTTTTGGAACTGTATGTTATAGGTTGTTTTGTAGTATTAAGTTCATCACCCATCTATATAATATTATATATATATGCATGTATCCTGAAAAATGTTTTTTTTTATCTTTCATTCGCCTGGTCCTTTCAGAAACAAATGAGAATATTATTTCATGATATTGAATCTTTAACAAAAATACAGTGTCCTGTTTTATTATTCTTTTCAAATTATTCAGTCATAACAGAATTTCTGGTGGGATACTAGATACACAGCAAATCAAGCAAAGAACAATGAACGGATTGTCAATATTTGCATTGTTCATGTTATTCATTTTCATTTTAACACAAAAAATTGGTTCTTTCATGTGATGTTCTACTTCTACTTCAATTATGGATGTCTGGACATGCAAGTATACATGGTAAGATGGAGATACGAAATGCTATTGTAGCATGTCAGTCCTGGGTTATATTTATGATTTTGTTCTAAAGACAAGTATTGAATGTATTTTGAGAGATCATGTACAAAGTATATAAGTTTATGGATCTGTGAATGTGCAAGTAAGACATAACCATGGGAATAAAATATTTAATATGATCCCAAATGTGTTTGTTTTACCTCTTTAATGTGCATTTTCATGCTCTAGGGATTTCAGTAGAAGTGGGAGATACAGCTTTCACTTTCAGATTTGTTTTGCAGTTGTTGCCAAGATGAGTCAAAACAAGGGCCTCGTAAAACTGGTAACCAAACCAAAGCAAACAAGGGCCTGTCTGGGGGAAAAAAAAAGAGAAAAGAAAGAAAGAATTCTTAGTCTCTTGATCACACTATCTCGCAGTAGTTGGGATTTTTAACAATATTTTTTTCAAAGCGCTACAGGTATTTTAGAAACTTTCAAATTTTCTTAGTCTCGAAAATTTATCCTATAATTGCATATTGATGATGGCAGTCTCAAGCCGGGTGAACGCAGAGCTAACAGATATTCGTGTTTTTTTTCTATAGAGTTGGTACTCATTATCCCTAAGAAGATAAACAAAAATCCCTGGATCAGTTAATAATCCTGTCATTGCTCAGCAGGAAGGTGAAAAGGTTAGCTGTTTGCCAATGTTCTCCAAGTGTGTGTAGCTGTATGTGCTGGTGTCAACACTCTCCTCCTCCATCCAACGTTGTCCTCTCTCTCTCTCTCTCTCTCTCTCTCTCTCTCTCTCTCTCTCTCTCTCTCTCTCGCTCTCTCTCT
>JAUKPP010263703.1:0-11678 GCA_032273245.1 Phyllaplysia taylori
CAGTATGTAAGCATTATACAAGCCTTCAGTACAATATTATTTAAGTTACATGTAGACTAAATCGCAGTCATGTGCTGATGTAAACAAAAATAGATAAGATGGTCATCATCTGTGGACGATAGTCATTATTGTTTGTTTTTGAACAGACTAGATGCCACCAAGACTGCTGACCCGGTTTAGGTGTCGTGTTTGCCCACTAGACAAAAACCGACGCAGACATACACAGCGACAAAAGTATTACACAATCATGTTTGCAGTGAACAACAGGTGTCAACAATACATATGGCCGGTTTCGCCGCTGGGGATTCACGCCCCGGGCCAGCGGTAAAACTGGACACACGTTGTGTCTGCTGTTGTCGGTACGGTTGGCCGGACTCAGCACGAAGGTTTTGAGTGTGCTCGATATAGACGGAATTGTGTTTTGTATTTTTAACCCCTTTGCAGAGTGTTTTGGAACATGCGGATTTAACTGAAGGTGTGTCTCTCTTAGGGCTATACAATCATGCAAAAAAGTGATTTTGGAAAAAAATGTCACTTGGCTGGTTTCAGCACGGAGCCATCGATAAGCAAAATGTGTAAGTCCGAAATTCAAAATCAAGAAAAAAAGAAACAAGGCAGAAAGTTGGGGGTTCCAGCAGTGCAGCGATGTCGCTATAACGTCAATGATAGCTATATTTAGTGCTCTTGAGGCCGCCGCCCCGCCCACAGTATTATATTTCATATTTGCCTCCCGGATCCCCCTGTATCCAAGTTGGGGCTTTTCCTTGCCCCGCAAAACCCGAGTTCAGGTAACTGAGGTTACAAAGGGAAAAAAAGGGGATTCCAGTAAGGTCCCGCTGTAGGCATGGACCTGCTTAAGTCCTGTCCTACTGTATTTCTTTGTGCTAGCAGCGCAGTATTACCCAACCAAACACCTTTATAAAGATGACTCAAACAGCTCCTGTAAAAATAAATACTTTTTGAAGAACATACGTCCCCCCCCCCCCCCCCCCCCCCAACCCTTCAAAGAAAAGAGAAAGATTTTTGTTGTTGTTGATCGAGGACTTACATGAGTTTTTCACCCTTCAAGTAGTCTTTACGGTTATGGTAGCCTAGCTCTGTACCCCGGGAGTGGAAAGCCTTAAAATTGGCCCCTTGTTACTGCGAGGGTGCAACGCAGTCTCAAGACCTCTCCGGACCAGATGACTGCTAAGTGCAATGCAGCTATTGAGTAATTTACTGCCACTATCGATACAACGTTTGGACATGATGGTTGCAGCCATTGACTCAGAGGCAGAACCATGTATATGTCACGTCATTTTACTGTTGCCCTGGTGCAAAAGAGAAAGATGGGTAAAAGATGGCCGAAGTAAATGAGGTTTATAGAGGTTGCTCTTTGTCGTTACATATTACAGAAATTCTTTGAGAGGAGTTCTGTAGCAGAATACAAACTCCTTTATTCCTACCCATTATTAGCCTGTAGTGGCCACCCGCTGGATTAAAATACGCACTGATAAGACAACACACAGACTGGCTGGTGAACTTGACTGAGTTTGATCCCCTGTGCTCCAAATTTCACCCAGTGCCCAAATGGGATTTTAGTGTTAAACTATGTATTCCTCCTCACTCTTAGGTGGGCGAAATCTGAAGCAGTCATATAGATCTATTCAAAATTAGAAGACACGCTGCCGGATCCTAGCAGATCCGGTCAACAGGACCAAAAAATGTCCTCCTGGAGATAGGCAGAACTTAGGGTTAGAGTTAGACCTTACCTAATTCCTGACAAGTTTCTCATTATATCTAAGAACGCGTAGGAATACAGTATCAGTTTACAACAGTAGGACTAGAGACTGAGACTAGGCTCCCATAAGTCATAAGATGGGCAAAAATTGCAGCACAGGAGATCAGATACTGACCCGATCTGCTTGAAATTCCCTATTCTTTCTAAAATAGAAAAGGCAGTGGCTATACGTATGTCCCGGACATAGGTATAGCCCAGCGAGTACACTAGGCTATACACATGTCCCGGACATACATATAGCCTAATGAGTCTAACTTAAACTAGGCTATACACATGTCCCGGACATGTATAGTGCAACTAGCCCCCCTAGGCTATACACATGTCCCAGTTTATTAGTGCTATGTATAAAGACTTCACTGACATGTGTATAGCCTAATCTAGCCTATTTGAATTTGCCTAGATATCTATATGTATGGGAGTGGGAGATAGCCTACATACATATAGCCACTTCGAATAAAAAATGCATTCATCAGAGAAGGTCTAGTCTAGATGTGACAGTATGATGTGTATCTATTGTGCTGCAATCATCGCCCAGTGCCAAATGCGGCACTCTTCGGTTATGGTGGTCCCGACTTTTGTTGACATCGGCGTAGACCCTGAAAGGTCAAAACTAAGAACCGCCCGATACGCCAAAACGGACAATGGAGCCTTCTTAGGACCAACAATGCACAAAAGAGGGGATATTTTGAGCGGGTATAGATCCCTACAAAATCTTTAGCATCTGTATGCCTGTTATGTCAGGGGGGACATCCCCCTTAAACCCACCGATTTTTTTCTATTAAAAAAACCATGTAGATTCTAGCCTAGATCTAGATATCTTATATTATACGCAATAATAATGCTTAATTTAGATTTTAGATCTAGATTAGATCTAGATCTAGATTCTAGATCTAGATCTATATAAGCCTAAAATAAAATAGTTCAGTTACTGGCAAAACCCTTTAAAAGGCAAGGCTAAGGGCCAAGGCCGCCAAGGGATCATTTCCGGGTTATTTAATTTCCCCGTCTCCGGTGTCAACAAGAGTCGGGACCACCAAAACCGAAGAGTGCCCCAAATCCCGCCCACCTAATGGGGGATATAGTGTTAAACTGTGTATTCCTACACGTTCTTGGGTGGGCGAAAACTGAGGCAACCTACAATTCATTTTTGTGACGGGATATTTCTACTTTCGCTTTCGTTTCGCACTTCGTTGTGATGTGTCAGTGTGAGTGTGAGTAGTCTGCAGAACACAATAGTTCACAAAAATGATAACGTACTCTGAGCGTGTCCAAAAGCCTCGTATCATTGCCCTGTCTTTTGAAAGACATTTGAAGTTTTTCGACGAAGGACTAGATCTAGATTCTAGAACCCTGTTCTTCACGGGCGTTTTCATGAAAATGAAATTGTTTTTAGTTTCATTTATTCTCGGATTTTTACGCGAGATTACCTCATCCTCATCCGGGTAACTTAATTTGACGCATGCGCTTTAACATTAGTGTCGTCGTTGAGAACTTCATAGGAAAAGCCGAGAAATATTTCGTAGTAAGTCATGGGTGTTACTGGTTTGTGAAATAGTCGAGTTAACCGTCTTTTATAATGTACCAGGTGCTGTCAGAGTCAAGTGTCTGAATAAATTACTCCATTCATTACGAAACATTGTCTATGCGTATTGACTGTCCTTGTCTAACTTTCGCCCATTGACACAATAATGACAGGTCTCGACTAATACAAGTACAAGCCAACAATAATAGGCGAGATTTAGGCCCTCTAGCTAAGCTTGGTGGGCGGCCTAACATTACTAGAGTTTACAACCTGTAGCCAACAGGTTGTGGTAAAATCCAAGCAGATAGGGTCAGTGACAATGAGAAAGAAGGAAAAGTGTTAATATTAGAATTAGAGTTATAATTAGAAAGGTTAGGGTTAGAGTAGATGTATCTTTTGTGCTGCTATTATTTTCGCCCAGTGCCCAAATCTCACCCACCTAGCAATGGGAATCTAGAGACACAGTATTAAACAGTGTATTCCTGCGCGTTCTTAGGTGGGCGGAAACTGGGGCTACCTAGATAATTATACTAAGTCAACTAACCCTCACTCTAGCCTAGCCCCAACCCTGACTTTAACTAACCATAAGCCATAATCTTATCTCATCTTAATGTAACAGTCAGTAACAAGACTTTTGGTCCTATTGACCCGATCTGCTTGGATCCGGCCCAGGTTATTTGTGGTTCGTTCACTAGATCTAGATACACATCAATGTGTTGACTGCATCAAATGTACTCTTATCAGCCTCAGGCTGATGTCAGGGTACAGTAATAGATCTAATGGCCCCAATAATGAGTATATCGTTTGTTGTTATCATTTGTGCACCAATTTTGGCAGGATCAAAGCAGATCAGGTCAATGGGACCAAAATTCTTGTTACAGCTGACCAGATATGGTTAGTACGGTTAGGGTTTAAGTCAAGGTTAGGGCTAGAAAGAGGGTTAGAGTAAGACCCTACTCTACTAAATCCTAACAACACTACCCTTTTCCTTCTTTCTTATTGTCACTGACTCGATCTGGTTGGATTTTACCCCAATTTTCGCCGACCTAATGGGAATTTAGTGTTAAATTGTGTATTCCTATGCGATCTTATGGGGGGCGAAAATTGGAGCAACCTAATCTAGATACTTGTATTTGTATCTGGGGTTTTTTGCTGCAATTTTCGCCCAGTGCCAAATCTCACCCATCTAGATCTAATGGGAATCTAGTTTAAATTGTGTATTCCTACACATTCTCTAGGTGGGCGAAAACTTGGGCGATCTAGATCTAGATAGATCTAGTTTGTGGGCCTTGGTGGTAAGCTTGTTTTTTCAGATCTTCATCTTGTGACTCGACTAGTTTTAGATAAAGACTTTCTTCTTATTCTTCCACAGTGGACTGTTTTGGGGGGTCATGGTGAATTTTGTTAAAAATCAACCTACAGTTTTCAAAATGATATCTTATCATATATGCTAAATTCATTTAGAGTGGTCCCAATTCTGAGTTCCGTGCGTCAGACTTCAATCTTAGATTGCTCTATGAAGCTTGCTGCGGCTGTAGTGGACAGCTGCCATAAATAGATTTTTCTCCACCGAAATTAATAACCATGATACGTAATGACATACTTGCTTGAAAACAGACGCTGCTTTTCTTTTGAGCTTAGTTAATAAACTTCGTGAACCTTGCAACATCGGTAAATGGAAAGTAGCCCCATAGATTGGTAGACGCTGATTGGTCAATGCTGACCTCTTTCTTCACATACGTACAATCTGAACGTTTATCAAAGTGGCTACTCGTACTTGAGTATGGCATGGCGACATTGACAGGCTACCCGTACTCGAGTACGGCGACATCGACAGGCTAGCGGTACGATGGACAGACTGATAGAAGGGATAAAAAAAACTTCTTTGTAATTGAAATTTTAGTTTGTAATACCTAGATCTAGAGTTATGTATATTTGTACAGTCCAGCACAGATTACTGGAACCCGCCGTACTCGAATTTACTGATTGCTCGAACTGCACGCCATTTCCTGGATGGGCTGCTATACTTTCTTTGTATTAACAGCACAGTATTTTTTAACACCCTTATGAATGTCTCAAACACTTCACCTCAATTGGTTTGGTGCTGAAGTAGCTTTATAATCTGAGGGCCAAAACCCAACCCAAATATATTAAAAGCACCACCAATATTACTATGACAAATAACCAAAACCATTTGAGTTGAAAAGATCAAGGCTCTCTTTTTTTTTTATCAATTTATTTAGAGATCATTTTAGAGAATATGAGGCAGGACTGAGGGGATGAGTGGCAGATCTAACAAATGAAAAGGTGTATAAATGTATTTTTTGTTCTCATTTTTAATTTTATTTTACCTTCCTGCAGGTTCCATTCAGTGTATTGCTTTCTACTCGCTGTAAATTCAATGATGTCTGATGAACCAGCAGAAGTGAGTTTGTTTGACCATAACAATTTCTAGTTAATGAGTTTACTAAATGAGTTGCAGCTGTCAAATGACTGACTAGTCATGGAACTTTCATTGTTGATGTTATCATTAAGACTTTTTGTTTGCCTGTAGAAAAATGCTTTCTTCTGTGCTCTACTACACCACCATTCAGCTCATTCCATATAAGTACATGATGTACAGTTGAACCTGTCTTACCGGTCACCTCTCCATAAGGGCTACTGTTGCATTATAAAACATTTCTGTGTTTTTCCTATCACTGTAACCTAGCCATAACGGTCCTGACCAGCCATTTTCCACGACAAAACAGCCTCTCAACCTTCTCATTGCGCTCACTTCTGACTTCTGAGCAGATTCCTGTGAAAAATGTTTTGTTTAAGCTCAAAATCCGATCTGGTGATGCCCAATGAGCATCTAAGGGTCCCTGCATAGAGACTCCTCTCTATGCTAAACGTATTAATTATCTGTATTGTTGATAGCTGCTTACACGTAGACCATGAGAATTTAGCTTCATATAACATGTACATGTAATAAGTGGCCCCGATTCGGGACTCTATGGTGGCCACTTTTCTCTGTGATCTTTGGTGACCGCTATAGGCAGGTTCAACTGTATTCTGAAGTGAGGAAAATGTTTTCAAATTTTAAGTAGTTTGGAAAGCCATTTGTCTCTTGTTTTCCCGTGTGTAAAATAAATGTGAATATCTTTACTTTTATTCTTGAGGAACATCAAAACAATGTTTTCAGGTGGCCGATTACTCAGTGCTTACTTTAAGAGTTGGGGGGGGGGGGGAGGGGGTGTATTTATAAGCCTCCAATTCTGATTTTGATTTAACCAAGTTCGTTTTTGTCTATAATGATAAGTTTTTAGATATTTTGTATCTCATTTAGATTTTGTACAATATCTAAAACCAAAATGTGTGAAAAAGGTCAGGGCAACGACTAACATTCTACTAAGGTTTAAAGATGCTACTATGTGAGGGGATTTTCTTACCCTCGGGTAGGATTTTGTTGGACACACTTCCTTATACAATGTAATAACAATGTCAATTTTTTTTATCCTCAGTGTCCTTTGTGCATGGAAGCACTTGAGATAGATGATCACAGTTTTTTCCCTTGCACCTGTGGATATCAGGTACTAATTTTTAGAATTTGATAACTTTGTAGTGAGTGGGAGATGCTACCAGGAGAAATTGTTGATTCAGTCTTGTTCCATCAGCTGAGAAAAATCCTCACCAAAGTTTACCACTTTCAGAGAGGTTAGAATATTTAGTTTGCTACTCTTTAAAACAAGAAACCATTTAAAATCTTTTACTATTATTGCATTTTTTCAAGAGCATCCACTAACAGTTTATTTAACTAGATCAAGTATGAATGTTATGTTTCTTTACTAAGCAGGATTGTTATTAAAGAAGATATTTCAGGTTCAATGTTGAGGCCCTTGTTTTACAGATTTGTCGGTTTTGCTGGCATAGAATTCGTACAGATGAAAATGGCTTGTGTCCAGCCTGTAGAAAGCAATATCCAGAGGACCCAGCAGAATTTAAGCCTCTCACCGAAGATGAGTAAGTAATGGCTCTTTGAAGAAACCTGTGATCACTACCATGTTGCATAATATTCTAATTTTATAGGGTCACTGCTGCACAGTGGTTAGTCAAGCACGTAAGATACAACAGTTACATTTTTTATTATCATTTTTATTCATTATCCAAAGTCTTTTACATTTGGGGAAATGTTTTAATGATGCTCCTCAATTTTTAGTAAGGTAACTAAAAAGTATGTGGATATGAAGCACATTGTTGTTTTATTATGTACATCCAGTCATCTTTTTAGTCTCCCTTTGATTATTTAGTGGGATGTCCATGAAGTCCTGTCTCTATTACTCCCTGGTGTGTCAATAGCACGATTTTCTTATTTTGTCGTTTTAAGGATTCCTTCACGTTTTGTAAGATTTTATCTATGTGAAAGGGTGTAGCCTAGTATTTTTGCCTGCACGTGTTTTTTTTATATTGATCGATTCTAAACTGATATAACTCAGAGATGGTAAATGATAGAAATACCTGGTTTTCTACCAATTAAACCTCATTCATTTAATTTTTTTCTAGTACCAAAATCATCCGATTTCACGAACACACTGCGCGACAGTGCCAGTTTGCGTGAACAGACCCCGATTTTCAGCACGCTGAAATGACGCTAACTAATCTGCCATTTACCATGAGCGACTTATACATTTACAAAGGAGACCGCGCGCCTGCAGTTCTGAGAAAAAACTGGACAGTGACTAATGTGAAAAAAAAACGTATACTTTTGTCTCTTACCGTTTTCGAGTTTTTCAAGTTTAAAATTGATCAATATAAAAAAAAACCACCCTGTATTTCACTGTGTTCAACAGATTGCAAAACATCAAGAAAGAGAGGAAGCAAAATGATGTGCAAAGAAAGCAAAAGGCTGCAGAGAATAGAAAACATTTAGCAAATGTCAGGTAACTGAAATGGAATCTTTCATTTTCATATTTGTCATTCATTTATCAATAGCGCTTAGTCTGTGTCTCTGATACTCATTGCATTAGGGTGTTAGATGACAATTTATGGATTTGAAGATAGTTTTATTTTGCCTTTTGCAGATAAATCATATTGTAGAAGTAAATATCTCTTTGGATCAAAAGAACTGTAACTTCCGGACTGGACACACTTGTTATTAGTGGCACACAGGAGCGTTTTTTAAAAATGTAACCTAAACTTTTTTCTCTTACAAGCTGTAAATATAGTCCAAATTTAAGGATCGCCCCTTTTCTTCGGCATGCTCATCAGCCTCTTGACTGAATCGGCTCACGTCTTCAATGTCAGAGTTAAATGAAAGTCTTATCCTCTTTTCCATGAATTTCAAGAGTTGTGATCTCTCTCCTTTTGTTTGGTTTATTTTTCCCCAAAGTTGGTTGGAAGTCTAGTCAGTGATTTAATGTGATATATGTGTGATATACTAAGACTAGACAGAGGGTAGTGTTATGTTGGTTTGGTTGGGGAGGGGATGCAGCTTATAGTCTGGAATTTACCGTACACCATGGTTTTGTATCACTTAATTTCTAGCTTGTTTGGAATTGAAAAGTTGGCATGGAGGTGGTAACTTTTATGAACAAGCAATTTCTTTCATTCTGTGGCTGTCAAGTAAACTATGCGTGTATGTGTATCCTGCCAGGGTTGTGCAAAGGAACCTGGTGTTTGTGGTAGGTCTGTCCC
Source organism: Phyllaplysia taylori (assembly GCA_032273245.1). NCBI lineage: Eukaryota > Metazoa > Mollusca > Gastropoda > Aplysiida > Aplysiidae > Phyllaplysia > Phyllaplysia taylori. Next base: position 8,976 of record JAUKPP010263703.1, read on the forward strand.
CTCGACTTGCAGATCCCGAAGTGCTAAAAAAGCAAGAGTATTTTGGCAAATTTGGGAAGATTCATAAAGTGGTGATAAATCAGAGTACGTCGTACGCAGGCTCTCAGGTGTGTGTTGTTTTGATTTGAGTAGTGGTTTGTGTTGAAATATAATTTGGCAAATAAATATTTAGTTGTTTTGGGGTTTGTTTGTTTTTTATAACAAGGGAAGGCTTGTGAACTGTTCACTGCTTCATTTAAGATGTAAATTATGGTTTTGATAAGTAGAATGTATTGTACAAAATTTGCGCCTTAAAGTATTGAGAATTCTATCATCATATTTTACTTGGAACTGAATTTTGCAAAGTAGTAGACCCAGTTTTGAATTGTTGTCAGCAGTGAGTGTGAATAAATGGTAGGTAAAATTACTAAGATGATAGCTGGGCAAAGAAAATTTATTGACTCTACGTACGTTTTACATGATTGAAATGTGTGCTGTAGGTTTTGAGATGGAGGGATAGTGAATCATTTGAAGCTATGATACATATGAGGGCTTTTTGTGGAAGGGAAAAATTTTGCCGCGTGTTTGTCATTGACACCTGCACATACCATTCCAAACTAAGGATCCATCATAAGCATATTGTTCTGTTTACTTTCAGGGCCCAAGTGCGAGTGCCTATGTGACTTATGTTAAACCAGAAGATGCTCTAAGAGCAATTCTTACTGTAAACAACATTCATGTCGATGGGCGGACTTTGAAAACTTCTTTAGGAACGACAAAATACTGCAGTCATTTTTTGAAAGGCTCTCACTGCCAAAAGAATGTAAGTATCTTTTATGTTTCGAAGCACACAGAAACATTTCATTGACACTTATTTATGTCATTTCTGTAACAGCCAAACCCTCTGTATACTGCCAACCCTGCTTACCACCAATAGTGGGATGCACGAAGCTCCTCGAAAGTTTTTTCGATTAAATGTTCCATTCCATAAAAGCGTAAATTCAATATGTGAGTAATTTTCAGCTCAATTCTCCCTGTCTTCAAGGGATTTTGTTATCTACAGTTGAACTTGTCCAAGACGGAAACTGAAGGGAGGGAGGAAAAATGTCTGTCTCTTCCATAGGTTCTGTCTTAGACAGGTAATTTCGAGGGTGGGGGGGGGGGGGGGTTGAAGACAACTGCCATAGCCATATATGACATGTGTCAATCATTCACACTAATCATTGCTGCTTGTGGCTGGTCAAACTTACTGCTTGGCCAATAGAAGAACAGAGTAGATTGTAACACTTTCTTCGTTGCCGACTCTATCCCCCACCCATTGATGTAATACTACTTGTAACCAATACCATTTACCCTACAGCAACCTGTCCTATCAATGCAATAATCGCAATCAACCAATTCCTCTCACCCATTCGCCGCGCTAATTCTTGAACATAGTAAGATACCTTTTAACTTCTTGTAACATGTCGTAATAAGTGAGAGAGGAACAAATAACAAGCGTTTGCCTGTAAGGGCGGTCCAGGGAAACTTTTTCCGCGCTGGTCATGAGTGGCAATCAGTGGCAGAATTTCACACCTCCTACCACAGTAACTACCTGAAATGCTCATGGCTCTCCACTCTCCCCATTCCCACCCTTGCTATTCCCTGCCTTTGCCTAGCGGTTCGGGTAAAGATTTAAGCTAGTAGAAACAAACCTTGGAGGCGAGTTGTGATTTGGATCGGGGATGAACTGGCAACACTCTTTCCGTCTTGGACATGTCAGCTTCGAGGGAAAGGAAAATGGTTTCTGTTTCCTCGTTGGACAAGTTTCCGTTTTATGCGGGTGTTTTAGAGGAATTAATCAAGGGGGAGCAGGAAGATTCTGTTAAGGGAGGTTTTGGTTTTGACAAGTTTGACTGTACTCCGAGTACAACCGGTTATGGAGTGGAGCATATAGACGAGTCTCATTGGTGGCTAGCTTCGTGTATCCCACTGTTGGCTAATAATAATGACTGCATGTATATAGCGCATATTCCCGCTTGAAAGCAAGCTCTATGCACTTTACAATCAATTATTACCCCAGCAGACCAAGTCATTCAGTAACCTTCTCAACTTCCTGGGAGCACATTTAACAGGCGCTAAAGCACTAACATGTGGACACGATCTTTTGCTATCTATAGTCAGATACCCATTCACACCTGGGTGAAGTGAGGAAAATAAGTGTTAGGTGCCTTTCCAAATGACACAACGTCGGGCCCGAATTTGGATTCGAACAACCAACCTTCCGATTACGAATCCGGCAGCCAAACCACTAGACTGTCGACGCCACATTGTCAGATGCTTCACAGAAAAGAGCAAGGATGATCTTTACACAATGTATTTGCACTTCTTTCCTTCCCGTCATTATTTGCACCCTTTTTTTCCGTTTAGATTATAGGGGACGCATAGTAGGCTATATTTTGGGTCTCTCACTTTGCAGACAGTGGATTTGGTGATTTAAAGTGCAAATTTTCTTTTCCAGTGAAAAGTAATATGCTTTGTACTGATCAACACAGTTTCTCTCTCCTCAATCTACTTTAGCATTCCACACATTCAGGGTCCCCGCTAAGTCGGGAAATCGGGAAAAAGTCTGGAATTTCGTGATGGGTCGGGAAGTCAGGAAAAAGTTGGGAAAAACGAAATGGCTAAAATTTCATGTTGTATCAGGAAAGATAAAGTCGGCCGAGCCTTTTCTTCTTTTTCTTC
>JAUKPP010263714.1:3789-21655 GCA_032273245.1 Phyllaplysia taylori
CCCCCCCCCCCCCCCCCCCCCCCCCCCCCCACAAAAGACAGAGAGAGGGCGCGAGAGTTGGGGTATTTATTGATTCTTTATTTTAAGTAATGTCTTTTCAGCGCATGGAAATAATTAATTTGGACAATAAGAAGTTAGAAATAATGAGAAGGAGCAGACCACACCAGCACTCCCATCAAGCACTCAGGGAGAGAGAGAGAGAGAGAGAGAGATAGAGAGAGAGAGAAGGGGGAGCAGAGAGAGAAGTGGAGGAGAGAGAGGGGGGGAGAGAGAAAAGGGGAGGAGAGGAGAGAGAAGTGGGAGGAGAGAGAAAGGGGAGGAGAGAGAGAAGGGGAGGAGAGAGGGAGAAGGGGAGAAGAGACGGAGAAGGGGTGGGGAGAGAGAGGGGAGGGGAGAGAAAGAGAGAGACAAAGGGAGGGAGAGGAGCAGGAGGAGGAGGAGAGAGTGAGAGAGCGAGAGAGATAGATAGACGAAAGAATGGAAAAAAAAGAAAGAAAACTGATAAAGCAGAAGAAGAAGAAGGAAAGAGGGGAAAAGAGGCCGATTATGCAAGTAGAATGTAATGAATGATTAGAAATAATTAGGCTGCAATATTAAATAATTTCCTCGAGATAAATGTAGACATATCCATGAAGACAGAGTAGACAAGGAAGAAACGGACAGACAACTCACCGAATATCATTGAAGAGAATTACCGCACTTGTCACCATCAAAAAACAAAACACCCCCCCCCAAAAAAAACCCCACAAAAACAAAACAAACACACACACACAAAAAAAAAACCACCAGAAAAAAACGCGCAAATATAACTTGAAAAATATATTAACCGTCTAAACAACAAGAAAACCAGGGCAATGAATATGAAAAATATACCACAAAAAATTAAGTAGCAATCCTACAAAATCAGCATCAAGAGAAGAAGGGGGAGACAGCAGGCAAAAACAATTAAAAACATTTATTTACGCGAAATAAAAAAAAAATCCCCGTAAAACACCCTCCAAATTATTGCCATACAAAAAAATAAAGAAAACCATTAAAGGTATATCAGAGAAAGCAACAAACATTCTCGGCGAGGAGGCACATTATGGCAACACCAGAGGTGTAAGGAATCCAAGCCAGTGCGTAGCTACTCAAGGGTGTACAGAGTCTAAATCCAAGAGCCAGAGGCGCAAGGAAACCAGGCCGGTGACAGTATGCGCGAGACTCTACACCTTGCGTAGCTACACAAGGGTGTAGAGAGGCACATTATGGCAACACTGGAGGTGTGCGGGATCCAGGTTAGTGACCGTATGCGGGAGGCTCTACACCCTGCATAGCTACACAAGGGTGATTAAATTCAAGAGGCAGGCCGTACGGCCGTACCTCAAGAGCTCACGTCGTGAATATAAAATCTCTGTTGTTAAGCTCGGTAATGAGGGGGGTAGGGAGGGGGTAGGCTCCAACGTCTGCCCCGACGGGATCAGCAAAGGTGGGGAAATGGTCCACGCCAAGTTTTCCCATGTCTTCCCTTTGATTGAAGGTTCGGCTCGGGTCCCGTTCGCTAAAGATCCCGCTGTATCATTTCTCCCAAGAGAAGGTAGTGGTTTATATCTATGATTTCTCCCAAGCACCGGGGCCTTATGGGCATACTACTGTACAGCATTTCTACACCCTAATGTAGTTACACAAGATGCAGATTTCATGCATACGGCCACATGACTGGATTCCCGGAGCAGCTGAGTTTTCTGTGGTCTGACTTGGGTTGGCGTGACTTTAACGGTCTCTACAGACACCTAGATGGAAACTTGAGTGGGACAGAGCCAAGATTTTTACAGGTCTGAGGGGGATGAAACGGGATAGACAAGTAGACAGTGGATGAACGGGGGAATTTAATATTATTATGGGAAAGACATGAAACTATAAGAAAAGAATTGAACGTGAAGAGAAGGTAGTGGTTGATATCTTTGAAATTGAAAAAGCAAGAGAAGAAATACGAGAATCTTTTCAAGAGGAGAAAAGGGTCAGTTCGTTTATCTTTCTGTACGTTTGTGTCACATCATATTTCTTTCGTCTTCTTAAAATGGACTGATTGTAAATTTTTTCCCTACTATTTCTCCTTGTTTCCCCCATTATCATTTTTGTTATTTTTGTTGCTGTTGTTGATGATGTTGATGTTATCAATATTATCTTTTGTTTTTTTGTCCTTGTTCAGTAATGGCCTGGTCGTGATGTGGTAACAGCCGAAGATCTTTTCGAACTGGAAAAAACTCGGGTGGTTGGAAGTGGCTTTGATCTGATCTCTTCAGAAATGACTTTACAGTGCCAATAGCGCCTTAAAACCTCCAACAAAACAAACAAACCATTTAAGACGTAAAAAGAAACCTCACCAAAAACCTAATACGTTTCAAACAATAGTCCTCTATAAATCCTTAAACAATAAAGAAATTACTTTTAAAACGCTCAGCAGACTCAAATGCTACTCGCACGACGACAGTTCAGTTCTTTATTTCCAAACCTTTGTTCGCGAAGTCACTAAAGTCCTAATGAGATCGTCAGTTTTGTCCTCAAGGAAAGATTCTCAAGCTCTCTTTCCCCCTGTCATGTGGGCTTTTCGAGTATCCACCAACTTTGTGGCTTTTTCCTCATCCGCCTCTGAGCTCAGAAGGGATTGGTTTCTCCTCCCGATTTAGCAACAGAATATGATGGAGATGAAGAGATTAAACAGTAAAATTTTGCCACTGCGAAGTGAATTCGGAGTTTTGGGCTATATGATCCTCCCCATCTCTTGTATAAAAGCTGCAGGTTGAATATAATGTCGATTTGTAGGAGCTACGCGACATGGTTTTGTTTTGTTTGCTTACCAGTTTTACGTCCCTTACAACACTGTAAGGTAATTTGAGAGACGAGATACTCCGACCCTTCGTAGTGTCTCAACGTAGTGTCAGGGCAAACCCGGGCTTTTCTCAGCAGAAAAAAACACAGATCGCCCGCACGTTGGATCGAACTCGGGTCCTCTGCATGACAGGCGAAGAGACTCACCATTTCACCACAGGCGCCGGTCAAGTGACATGTAAATAGAACAATTGTATTCAGAATAGAAAGTACATGTAATAATCAAGTGGAAGTAGGTTCATAGCTTACATTATTATTTTTATATACAACGTAATGACATACAAACGTCCCGAATTTCATTATAATCATCATGGGTGGTAGTAGTACTTCTATTCCCTTTTTCCCTCATTCTTTCTTCTTTCAACAGCCAAAGATGCTGGCACAACTAACTTTTTTTTTCTTTCAAAGATTACATTCTAGATCTACATCATACATAGACCTATTTTTTTTATCATTTAGTATTCGTTTCACTGGCCCCGCGGCATTTTAAGATCTTAAAGAAAGCAATAACTTTTCTTTTGTAAAAATGAGCTCTCCCGCTTTGAAACAGGATCTCTGCGCTTTACGTAGTCTATGAAATCGGATTTCAACTTCGACCTCAGTAGGAGGACATTGAGAGCCATGAAAAATATCTCACTGAAACACATAAATTGTAAGAATGGAATGGAAAGGAAATTAAAATAATGTGCAATAAAACAAACACACCATTTACAACTAAAACAAACTACGCCCCCCCCCCTCTTCCCCTTTCTCCCTATCTCTCTCTTTCTCTCTCTCTCTCTCTCTCTCTCTCTCTCTCTCTCTCTCTCTTCTCGCCACATCAAATCCTCCAGGAGACAAAAAGTTATGTATAATTTCGTACATTATTCTTTCCACATGGATGCTTTTAAGCGGTAAATAATAAATTCCTTAATCTGATGAAGGATATCAAAATCTTTCTATTGCTTGAGGCAGTAGAAATCTAAGCTTTACAGTTAAGATCTTGGTTCATGCACAACGAATTTTGACATGAAATATCCTATATCGGGTGAAACTACGCAGGCTTATGCAAAACGATTGAATTAAATCGTGGCTTCTCACTGTTGCACAGGGTGGCGCACCACATCATAGGAAATTGCAATGAATTAAAATAGTTGCAGGTGGTATGAATTTAATTTGAATTTTATGTTGTTTTTTTCTTTTTGCCGTTTCCTTCTTTGTTTTCAAGTATGATTTAATCATAATGCTAAGTTCTTTTGTTTTGTTTTGTTTGTTTTTGTCCTGTGTACTGAAAATCCTTTGTTCTAATTATTAAATCTCCGTGGGCCTACCCACTGTGTTTATTATACTTGTACATGTGTGTATAAGAACCTGCACAACATTACGCATACTAAAGAGAGGAAGAAAGAGAGAGAGAGAAAGAGAGAGAGAGAGAGAGAGAGAGAGAGAGAGATAGAGATAGAGACTGAGAATGAAATGATCATAGACATGTTTTATTCAAGATCCCGGAAATGTTAGCAATCTTTTTTGTACAGGAGATATAGACGGAAAGAGAGAGAGAGAGAGAGAGAGAGAGAGAGAGAGAGAGAGAGAGAGAGAGAGAGAGAGAGAGAGAGAGAGAGAGACGGGGAGAGGGTGAGAGAACCCCGGAGCAGGGTTGCATTTCCTTTTCCACTTTGTACAAGTATGATAAATGACATAAATTGACTATGACTAAACGAATACGATATACCCCTATAGATTTTGAAATGAGGGCACCATAATTAAACGTATTGTAAGAAGCGCTTAGATCATATAGACGTCTAGACGTAACAGTAAGGCTTACGTATTTCATTGTCTAAGAATAATTGCTCTATATTCCATCTACAATATTCTTATAAATCGAACACGGGGCATACAAGTCACTTGTTCAACCTTAGATATTTCAGATTCGTCTAAAAAAAAAGTTTAAGATAGAGCAAACTAGTTTTGGGGCGAAGTGTAAGTTGGTTTCTAGTTTCTGGTTCGTTGGTGACAAAGTGTAGATTTAACCCTTGTAGCGCTGCACGCTGACAGCAGGACACTTGTGTGGTAGTATGACATTGTTAACCCCCATGACACCAGGCCAGCAAGGGGGAGGAACAAGGGGAGGCTGACAGTGATGCATGGAGGCCACTGCGGGGGGCGAGAGGTGCCGGGCTCTTCTGCTTTTAGCTGCATTTGTGTGGGAGGATGAATACCCATGAATACCTTATACACTTTTTGAGAGAGAGAGAGAGAGAGAGAGAGAGAGAGAGAGAGAGAGAGAGAGAGAGGTAGACAGACAGAGAGAGAGAGAGAGAGAGAGAGAGAGAGGGGCCGGTCTCTTCTGCTTTTAGCTGCATTCGTATGGGGGGATGAATACCCATGAATACCTTATACACTTTTTGAGAGAGAGAGGCAGAGAGACAGAGACAGGCAGACAGACAGACAGACAGAGATAGATAGAGAGAGAGAGAGAGAGAGAGAGAAGAGAGAGAGAGAGAGAGAGAAGAGAGAGAGAGAGAGAGAGAGAGAGAGAGAGAGAAGTAGAATTAATTGTTTTAATTGTTTTATTGCGTGGTGAAAACCTACCTAGCACCTCCTTTAGCCGAGCACATAACACTCCCACCTTCATAACTCTTTACCATGTAATCTAATCCTATAACTCCGACCTCTGATTGTTAAATGGAAATATTTCTGCCCTAACAAATAGCTGACAGAAGTGCACTTTATAACTTGAGACGGCCACTGGGCTCTTCCTTCTCGTATTGGGTGACTGTCTGGGGCAAATAAAGTTCAGGAAGCCAATTCAGACCGCGGCACCCCTGATGGGAGACATTATTTAGCTACAAATGTTGTACCAGAAGATAATTGTACCGAAATGAAACACATCAGCTATATTCTATTTTGTACCGTCTCATGACTGTGTTTTTGTAGGCAAATTTGACAGGCTTTTATTATTTTACTATTTAGCCAGTGAATTAGTGTGATCTTCTCGTCTCGATAAGAAAGGAACATGGAGAAAGGATAAAAGTTAACTTTGTTGACGAACGATTAAAGATGTGTCACGTGGTGTTAGGGATGTGCAGTGTTTGTATGTAGAAGCGGTGTCTCGCGCCCCATGCTCTGTAATCGGATTCAAGTTTTTCCTCTTTTTTATTCTTTTTTTTGTTCATTGTTTCGTACAAACTGCGATGAATATGCAGTCATATCGGTGTATGGAATTGTTTTTTACTACATGTATTAATCTAAAATACTATCGTAATTCGTTTTTCTAGTCTGCAGGTGTATATATGCATGCAATATTACACAACAAACACGAAATTGATAATGATATACAAAAAAATATATATCAATTACCTTGTTTTCCCCAGAAGACATAACAAGCTAAAGATAAATTTATAGTCTTTCTTGTAATTGACCCTGATATTCATTGTTCTGAAGATTTCATCCCTGACATGAGAAAGATAAACAGATAATAAGGCATCTTTGCTATAATGAGGTAATAAAGATGGGGTGATAAAGAAGTTTGTTGCTGAATGTAATATTTTTCTTTACCAATAACTTTAGCCAATTTCCTTACGAGAATTGGCTCTGTTCTCTACACACAAAACAAGAATATACTACGACATCTAATTGAAAAGCGGTTTTCCCAAACGTACGTTGAAAATAGAGTTAGCACCACTAGAGGTATCTTTATCCTATATACTTTTGTTTTAAAAACTTGTAGTATTGAAAAACCCGAAAGTTTTCTTTACTTTCAACTTTAGAAAAAACATTTTGCAAGATTTATGAGAATTGGCTTTGCTCTCTACACACAAAACAAGAATAAACTACGACATCTGATTGTGGTTAAGATAAACGAGCCCATGATGTTTTGTCACTTGCATTTTATGAAATGTAAAAAGTGCACTTCACAAGACGCAATTATAATTTTACCTTGAGCTCTCCCTGTTTGCTCCCCCCCCCCTCTCTCCCCCCTCTCTCTCTCTGTCTCTGTCTCTCTCTCTCTCTCTCTCTCTCTCTCTCTCTCTCTCTCTTTTTCCCCTCTCCCCCCCCCCCCTCCTTTTTTATCTGCGTGTCTCGTTCTCCCGCCAGCAATATTGTTTTGAGTTCGCCAATGTGCTTCTCATCTCTTTTATATCAGTAATTTGCTCTTAGATATCGTCTTTGTTTCAATTAACGCTTTAAAAAAAAGAGATTTTGAATTTTCGTTGGTCTGTGTGCATGGCTAAATTATTTAATGTTCCCAGAGACAAAATCCAAAACGTAACAGGAGAAATTATTTCCATACTGGCGTCAGAGTAATTGTTAGTGGCACACTGGAATAAAGAGATTAACCAAATATTAGTCTCTCACTGAAGGGGAATATTCTCGGGATTAAATGTTCGTGAGAAGAAGTGTGGTTGAGAAAATTGGTGGAATTAAAACTGTACAGCGCTCACTGGTGAAACTCTTGGTATCGTTGCCTTCTTTGTCCACATCGGTCGTCGCGTTATTTAATATCTCGCAATTATACTCGCTTCACTTTTATTGTTTCTCGTATCGGATGTCAGAAGGTTGACGACACGTTTTCTGTCGTGCCAAAACAGATCGACGTATCTGCGAAAACTATCAATTTTTACATCTTCATTTAAAGATGCTACCATGGGAAATATTGGCTTGGCCCTTCAATTACGTCTGTTTTCCAAAGTGAAATATCCAATTTGTAGTGTAGATACGTCTTTCTGCCTTTGACACGAGATACAGAATGGGTATGGACGTCCGTTTAAACAAAAATGCAAAAAACAAACAAACAACCAAACATAATTTTATGGTAGATACGTCGGTCTGCCTTGGAACGGCAGTTTTATTCTCACAGAATCGATATCACACAGCTAACCCTGCAACGACTGTGTGATTCGGTCTTATTTTGTGACTAGATCTAGTTTATTGTTTCCTTTGTCATTAGAATATCGATAAAAGTCCCAGGCCTCAACAGAATTCAATACAACTGTTCAATTAAAATGAAGTGATGATTATCTGTACTATGTTTCGGTTGAAGTTAGTGACTGATATTGCTATCTGTCCTATTTCAGCACGTGTGTTTCACTCTTTTGAGTTCTCTCCCTGTTGGGGAGCCATTTTCACATTTGTCTCTTTATGATAAAGACATACATCACTTTCACAACATCTGCGCGCATTAAATGTTTTCGAAAAGAAAAATGAACTACATTAATAGCCTATTGACACCAGTGCGGGTGCATTTTTGTGAGCGTTTTTTTTTTTTTTTTTTAAATTTAATCTTTTTTTTTTTTTTATTGTCGACGAGTACTGAAAGAGACTTTGCTGTCTTTCTTATCTTTGCCTTCTGTTTTCCCCAGACTTTTCTGTATGTGCGCATTAATAAATTTCGCCTCTTTTATTCATGCAAGCAGCGAGCTGGATTAGGGTGGGGTTGAGTTGGTGGAGTAGACAAAGAGTCAGGCAATATAACTGTCTTTGATAATCTTGTATCATGTATAAGTTTTGATGAAAACAGAACAAATCATTACATATTCGTAAAAACAAGCCAAACTATTATTTGCGTATCAGATCACCATTTCTTTGCGCACTGCATAACAAAAGCTATTAGTTGGCCTTCGAAGTGTTTTGTTTATTTCTTTTTGCCCTGTCCAGGAAGAAGCATCGAGGCACGTCTCGTTTTTATTAACAGTTTTCAGAACAAAGCCGAGCACAAAATAAAGTATTCAATGACAAGCTCATCTAACAAAACATAATATCATTTCTAAATTATCGAAAACGTTCGTAATATCGGTGCAGCCGCCATACCCGGATTCGCTCTAATCGATCCAAACGAATGAACCCTTGTCAATGCCTCGGACAGTAAATCTTCGAGCGTGTTTCACGTTGCGTTATAATAATTGTTTAGACCAGGCATGCGCGCACGACGGTTGTAATGCGATATCTCTGTATGTGTGACCTGTGCGTAACCCGCTATGAAAAGAGAATGCTGGTTTAAAAGGAATTTAGAGGCTTGATCAAGTTACCGCTTGGACAGGCATTGCCCTCGGCGTAGGACTTCCGATAGAGAAATTCAAGATGTTGACCCTGAGACAGCATATCATTACGTGAGCTGAACGGATTAGAAATAATGCTTGCCTGGAACGTGAGGTTTTGTGTCTTTAGGTGCTGGTTAAGACTTGAGGATGTGTGTGTGGGGGGAGGGGTGAGTGTGTGTGTGTGTGTGTGTGGTGTGTGTGTGTGTGTGTGTGTGTGTTGGGGGGGGGGGGTGATGGTCATCCAAGTAGTTGAAGAATAATCGAAGGGGGAGGGGGCTGTGGAAGTGTTGTGGTGTTTGTTTGTATGTGTGTATATTTATGTGTTTCTGTTTCTGAGCATGAATGTGTGGTACTATTCCTGTTTCCTGTTCGCATAATACATGTATAATCATAAAAGAAAAACTATCAGTTGGCCCCCGAAGTGTTTTGTTTATTTATTTATTTATTTTGCCATGTTAGCCCCCCACCCACCCCCCATTGTTATTATAGACTTGATAGCAATCTTGTTCTTCTAATTGAAACACGAAGTCTCTCTATCTCCCCCCCCCCCTTATCTTTGCCCATCTGTTTATTTCATCCTTTATCTTTGTCCTATTTTCTCTCATTCTTTCCAAGCCTCTCTCTCTATCATTGTATCCCTCCTTTTTCTATCTCAATATCTCTCTCTTAATTGCTTACCTTCTCTCTCCCTCTTTCTCTCTCTCTCTCTCCATGTCTATGTTCGACTGAATAGCCAAAGAGAAAGATAATAAATTTCCCCCGACGCAGACTATGGCAGCTTTGCATTATATCCCCCGAACAAGTACAACAAACTTATTATATATCAAGGACACGTGATACGTGATCAGTCACCTAAAAAAGAAGATGTCCAAGCGTGCACGTTATCATTGGCTGCAGTATTAGTCACGGTGACAAACAAAAATACAGCAATGACAGTTAGTAGATATTTATGCTAATGACTTCTGTCTGGTGTTTTTCAGATGGACAGCTAGAGACTCCATCTATTCCTGCCTGCATTGTGAGAGACACCAGCCAAGGATTACCCGGCTTCTACAAGCTGCAAGAACCAAAGCATCCGAATCCTTCAAAAGTCAAAAGGCAGAACACCATCTCTATTGTACCCACAGCATCAAAGTCCCCGGTTCCCTAAAGTCCACGACAATGAGCCTGCAAATCCACTTGCAAAAGTCCTGCGCTGTTTGAAGTATTCATACACCGGGTCATGGCTGCTGAACGCCAACAATATTGCCGTATCTCTTAGTCCGATCTATACCCCGAACGCCTGAGCACTATGGAGATCCTAGGACAACCTCCTGCCGGGCTCAGCTCGCTCATCACGCTGCTGCTGTGTTGCTGTATGGTATCAGTGGCCAGATCCGCGGACGTGGAGTACTCGGTGGAAGAGCACAGTCCGCCGGGAACTTTGATAGGAAATATCGCCACATCCATCGATCTTGCCAACATGGTGTCGCCCGAAAACTTGCCGCAGATGAAGTACAGCTTTCTCAACACGGAGTCGACTCTCAGAAATTTGTTTTATTTAGATGATAAGAATGGGGATCTGAAGTTGTCACGAAGAGCTGTTCTTGACAGAGAGCTAGTTTGCCAGTTTGATGTTAAGTGTGTGTTAGAACTTCAAGTAGCTATACAGTCAACGATCAGTCAGTTCTTCAGAAAAGTATTTGTGAACGTTGACGTAATTGATTTGAACGACCACGCACCAACTTTTCGGGAAAACCTCACAAAAATCAATATTTCGGAATCTGTCCAAATTCCCACTTCGTTCCCTTTACTCTCAGCAGTGGATGAAGACACGGGAATGAACAACTCGCTACAGGGTTACGAGATACTTCCACCAGATGGGCCGTTTCGACTCTCTTACTCTGAAACTAATCCAAACCTTATGCTCATCGTCATGGAAGAGCTGGATCACGAAAAGATAGATATGTACAGACTGAAAATTATTGCCCGTGACGGCGGAGATCCACCAAAAGAAGGCGTCCTTACAGTCGAGGTGTACGTTGAGGATGTGAACGACAATAAACCGATATTTACAGAGTCAAACTACGCTAGAACTGTGGACGAAACGATTAGCCAGGGGTCTCTCCTTGTCGCTCTCTCAGCCACAGACAAAGATTCGGGCGACAACGGGAAGGTGAGATACCACCTCCCTGAACAATCGCCTCAAATCATGTCAATGTTTTCGCTCAACGAGACTTCAGGGGAACTCAGACTAGCAGGAGACTTTCAGACCGCCGACACAGAAGTCTACACTATCAAAGTCGAAGCGAGTGACCAAGCTTATACCACACAAACAACAGTAACGATCACAGTTGAGGATACCATTAACAGCGAACCAAAACTACTCGTCAGCTACTTATCTCAAAACAACTTTTCCTCAATCACAGAGTATGCAAATCTCGGCGTAGCTGTGGCGCATATCTTAGTCAAAGACACCGACCGTGGTCCTAATGGGATCGTCCAGTGCCGTATGGCTACCCCAGAGTTTTTCGAGCTCCAGGGTTATGACGTCAAAGAGTACAAGGTTATCGTTGCGAGACAGCTGGACAGAGAGTTGATCAGCGTCCACAACGTCACGGTAGAGTGCGATGATGCTGGTCAGCCGCCCTTGAGGGCAAGTAAGACTTTCCAGGTCAAGGTCACGGATGAGAACGACAGCCCTCCGGTGTTCAAGGAAAGAGTACTCCATGCCAGTATAGAGGAAAATAACAGGGTAAGGATAGCGTCTGAGAAATGTAATTAAATTCTATAGGAAGTTAGAAGCTATTTCTTTATACAAGCGCCAGCTTTCTTTAGCTAGTTTTGTCTAATTAGATTCTGTACTGGCTTTGTATTGTCAGCATCAACGACCCCCCCCCCCCCGCCCACTCCTTTCTGACTTTTACTCCCTAAATTTCCCCCTCCCAGCATCCTTGCAACTCCATGCATCACTGATTGTAACATCGCTTTGCACCCTCTCTCTTTAGAAGTACTGTTATCATTGAAATGTAAGAAATCTTATTAGCTCAACCAATTGCAGCCCACCTTCTGCTTTCATCTTACCAGCTACAAATCACTACAATGTGTGCAGAGATCTAATCTCATCCTTTGGCCAGCCCACCCTTTCTCCTCCTCTTTCTCTTTCTCTATCTCTATCTACCCCCTCCCCTTTTGCGTCTCTCTTTCACTCTCTTTCTCTCTCTCTCTCTCTCTCTCTTTCTCTCTCATTCTTTCTCTCTCTACCTCTCTAAGCCATCAAACGATCAATACTTCGTTTCAACCATACGGCCCTCCCAACATTTCCCAAACAGCTATATTTAATATCGATTGCTTAACAAATAACAAAATAGTTAACAACTTGAACTGCTAATGTCGCACATTTGCACCAAGTAATACAGGGATAGAACTTGCATTGTCCTATACCGACACTCGGTCTCTCCACCCAGCTGGTGTCTCCGCAGATCCCGTTCTCATATCATCCTCTCATTATCTCCACCTGACCATAAAGTTCATTCAATATTAGACTCAGCGACTCGCTCGGCTGTAATCAATAGTTTACTTATTAGCTTACGGCTTATTTTTTGGGAGCTTGTTATTAACGTACTCCGTGTGTGGTTCAGCAGTATTGTACCTGGCGTGAAATCGATTCCCATAACAGTATTAACAGATAAGTGGTTTAAAAATATTTAATAACGACTAAAGTTTGCCTTATTTTCTTTGATTAGGGCATCAATTTAAGGGATGTATAAATATATACAATTGATGAATAGGTAACTAAATAAGTAAACAAATATACATGATAATGGATATAAAAAAATACATACACAAAACAAGTCGATTAATGGATACATAAGTGGTTTGATACATGTAAAAACAGCAAACAAACACAGCTAAACAAAGTGATATTTAATTATTTAGAAAGATGAATTAATAACAGATGTGTTGATAAACCCTTGTTCTAAATAAAGCAAAAGTAACAGGCTAATACCATAGAGGCAATAATATAGGAGTATACTGACCAACTGACCAAATGTTCATTTCCAGATGGGCGCTGAGTTGACAACAGTGACGGCCACAGACGCCGATGACCCTCTCCTGGGCAATGGTCGTATCACATACAGCCTGGAGGATGTCAGCGAGGGAGAGTTCCTTATTGACCCCATCTCTGGGACAATAAAGGTGAGTCGGGATCGATGGCATTGGTGGATGAACATTAATTAATTTTTCTTCTTCATCTTTGTTTGCTTTTGCTTTCCTTGGTTACCAATTAAAAGTGTATGTTGAAAGAGGGCAACCCGGTCAGGGGATAGCAACGCTGTTGTACTTAAAGAATTTTACGCCTCTCATAACCTTGGGTTGTTTAATCATCTATAGGACGGGCCGGCTCGACCCTGCCTGCAAGGACGGGCTAACCTGGGATAAAAGAGCACTAAATCCTCAAGAAAAAAAGAAGCAAAGATGTAGTCTATTCCTAATTATTATTCTGTATTTTAGTTAAGTTTATGAAGGCACTTGGCAAAGCAATTACTAAACCATGTTTTCAAAGATTTTGATTATTCGTTTTCTTTGGAAATGACTGTAGCCTCTTTCTTTCAATCTTTTTTTTCTTTCTTTCTTTGGTTGATTGAGTGTTTCTTTTTTTCTTACTTGTTCTCTCTTTTTTTCTTCCCTTCTTAAACTTTCTTGCATTTTTTCTTTCTTTCTATTTTCCATCTCTTTCTTTCTCTCTCTCTCTTTCCTTTTCTTTATTTGCTATCTCATTAACTGCCGAAATCACCCAAGCCACTAATTACCGCTACAGAATTATTGACAAGCGGAGACAGTGATGGGACAACGAGATAGGAGAGTGAAACAAACTCAAAATGAAAAAGACAAAGAAAAGAAATACAAAGAAAGAGAAAGAGGGTTTTGAAGAGAGTGAGTAAAATAAGAAGGGAGTGAGCAAGATAGTGAATGAAAAAGGTGATTGAGTTCGGATACTTGACAGACAGGGACAGATAGATTGGCAGTAAAAGAAAGAAAAAGCTGTAAAGAAACAAGAAAGAAAAAAATTAAACAAATGTAAAAAGAAAGTAGTGATGAATAACAGAGCGAATATGGAAATACACAGATAAATACAAACATAGATTAACAAAAAGAGAGATAGGAATATAGGGCGAAAAAAGCGAATGAAAGAAATTATAGTAAATAAAGAAGGAAAGAGAGAAAGCAGGACTGGGGTGAAAAAGAAACCATAGTTCTGATCATGAGATAGAGTCACATGCAAACTCCTGATGCATAAAAGAAACAAACAAGAAGAAGAAGAAAAAACCGAAACAAACAACCCGAAAAAAAAGTCCCCGGAAAGGAATCATAAATTCATAGAAAATTTGATGAGCATCGCACTAGGTCACCCCCTCCATGCCCCCAGCTGTCCGCGGTTGAAGTGAGCACAAAAACCAGAATCAGCGATCTCTGTCAAGCTTCTAATGAACTGAGGAACGGCCGATAGCATCAGCTCCCGCGTGCTGCTGACAGTTCGTGGTTAGGGAGGACGTTTTAAAAAGAAGCAAACTCGTGTTGGGATTTTTGAATTTGTAATTACTGAAGTTCCGCTCAAGCTTAGAGGTTTAGCATCAGTGCTTTTCGATGGCGAGATTCTTTTTTCAGGTTCTTTTTTGTTCATTTTTCTTTTTTTTTCATCATTTTTGTCGTCATTACATCAGCCCGACTTGGCTCTGAAAGGCACGGTCATGGTAGCTTGTCTCTTGAATGATCTTATAGTGTTACAAGGGACGTAAAACTAGTAACCAAACCAAATCATTGACATTTATTTATGAACGGTAAGCTTGTTTCCTTTGCGTGTTTCGCTGGGCCTCCAGTGTTGTTGGTTTAACATTTTCGTCTTGTGATGTACATTCGATCATTACCCTAGGGTGATTGTGAATGCAGCATGTCGTTCTTATAAAAGGTCACCATTTTCAGATGCTGATTCATTCTCTTTTTTTACGCAATATGAGCTCTCTCTCTCTCTCTCTCTCTCTCTCTCTCTCACTCTTTCTCTCTCTCACTCTCTCTCTCTGTGTTTTTCTCTCTCTCTCTTTCGTTTTCTCCATCCCTTTTTGTATTTCATTCTCGCCCTCTCTCTCCGTCCTCCTCAGCCTCTTTGTTTTTCCCCTCTGAATGTTTGCAGGCAATAACACAAACACTGTTATGTATTTTTTAAAATTTGCTTAATAGTGCAGTTTCCAGTGATTCTCACATAAAACGTATTTATGATTTTTCTTTATAGGAAATGTCCTCCCTCTTCCTCTATAGTCTTCTTCTTTTCAATCTTTATGACAATTTTTTTCACGTCTTTGATATGAATTCCAAGTTTTCCATGCATTTCATCCATTTAGGTCATGACGTCATTGGACTTCGAGAATAGACGTCAGATCAACTTTACAGTGATAGCCTCAGACAACGGCACGCCCCGCCGCTCCGCCAGGGCCTCCATGGGGGTTACCGTCCTTGACCGCAACGATCAGACGCCGCATTTCGCCCAAAGCAGTTTCTCGATCAGAGTCTCCGAACGCACGCAGCCGAGAGAAGTGATCGGTGAGCTGAAAGCCGTGGACTATGAGCAAGGCTTGAACGGACAGTTTGACATCACAGTCGTCCCGGGCTCGTATAGAGTCACAGAGAACCATCGAGAATATGTATCAAAATTACCTGTTATCGATAACGCTAATGACGTAGTACCAACGACATCGGTCGCAACAGAGCCAACTTCAAACACTAACGACAACGCAGATGGTAGCTCAAACTCCGATAAAGACTACGACGACGATGATGATGATGATGACAACAACTCCATGCCTTTCGAAGTCCGCACAAACGGCAGCGTGTATCTAACCCGCCCTCTCGACCACGAGCGCGCCAGCTTCTACGAGTTTGACGTCATCGTCACAGACAGAGGCGACCCTCCCCTCAGCGAGGTGGCGACCGTTGTGGTGGCCGTGGAGGACGAGAACGACAACCCCCCTGTCATCATCCACCCAAACGCCTCTGACGTAGCCTTGACCGCCCTGACCGGAAGTGACGCCCCGCGGATCCTCATGGTGTTCCAGGCTGTGGATAGAGACAGCGGGAAGAACGGGGCTCTGGTGTATACCATAACGGCCAGGAATGATAGCGGGAGATTCAGGATCTCCCAGGATACAGGGGAGGTCACGCGGACCAAGGATTTGACAGGTGAGGGAAATCAACTAATCAGTTGGGCAATCAAACAATCAGTTGATTGTATTTTTTCTCCTTTCTAAATCAAACAATCACTTGAATTTTCGGTTAACCGATAAGTCAAATAAGTAAGCAAGCAACTAATCTCTCATTCATACCCTATCATTCCAGTATATATACAAGAACAACTACCAAAGTATCCACTCATCGGTCCATTCATCAACCAGTCCACCTATAGACTCATCCATCCTTTCAAAATTCAACATTAACATTTTAGAATAAGATGAATTTTAATGAAGTCAATAATAATATGATCAATGTCTTTTTCTTTGTCTCATGAAGATGTTTAATGTATTCATATTATTATTTACACGTTTTCTAACTTCGGTAATACTGTATAGACAAAACATTATTGTAACGGTCGATATTGATTATCATAAAATCTCTTTACACAGGCTCAGACTCTGGCGTCTACAAACTGTCCATAATGGTACGAGACTCGGGGTTACCTCCCCTTTCTGACGTCACAACACTGCTTATCCACGTCACTGGCGGAAACGGAACTGCTGGCGGCGATGACGTCAACGGCGACCAATACGTCATCATCGCTCTCACTATCGTCTGCTTCACCGTCCTCCTCAGCGTCACCATCGTCCTCGTTATCGTCATCATGAGGAGAATAGACAGAAGAAGGAAAAACACGAACGGAAACGGTCATGGAGGTCCCATGCATATTCATAATTCCCGCGTCGTCTCCGCTTTCGTGGACCCTATAAAGTTGGATAATATGAGAAACGATTCGATGGACCATTCGCCCCACGGAGGGGAGTATAGAGATGAGGACGATGCAGGCGACGAGAAAAAGATGAACGATTCTCAATTTGGGTTTTCGTCGTCGTGCGGGAGTATAAACAAAAATGGCGGAGACGGCATTGGCTTTCAGGTAAGCTGGCCTTCTAATCTTATGAAGTAACGTCAATGTGCTGAATGTGTTATTATTGAGACTGTTGTTACTACCGTCTTTTTCCTTATTGTTTCTTACCCTGCCTTTTCCCGTCAGATTTCTTTTTCATTTTCTTATGTTCATATCTTAAGTTGCGATATGAAAAATATGTTTAAAACAACGACAGTGACTAAAACACCACAACCTGAAGAATCCCCAAAACAAAACAAAAAGTAAGCAAAATCAAAAGCAAAACGAACGAATTAAAGAAAAAATACCATGCCTTTGTTCTGAGAATGAACAAATAAGATTTCGAGTGGCAACGCAGCAGAATCTTGATAAGAACATAGTCCATCAAAAACAAAAATATTCTAAAATCCGAACAGACAACCCGACTGCCAAGTGTCAGGACTGACTTAGATATGCCCAAATGTCTGAAGAGAGATACCTTTCACGCCCTAAGCGTTCTTTTATCAAATATTTATAAATAAGTAGACTTCTACGTTATTATCTTTTTTTGCATCACTGTCTGTTCTGTCTTGCTATCTCTTCTGCGTTGCTGTCTATTTTGCATTAAAACCTATGACGCTCAACATGACATGACAGGAACATAAACCACAAGTCTTTTAGAGAACCAATTGTGCACATAGCGTGCACACAGCATCACTTCTCTCTACACTAATCTTTGCATCTAGCTATCAAGGTTTCGACCCGGCATGGTGCCACATTCTTCACTTGACGCTGTTTTCACGACTAAGAAATCTGACAGTTCCATCAAAACCTAAACGAGCTTTGACTAGACGGCGCGATCGTACCCCTCCCCCCCCCCCCC
>JAUKPP010263715.1:0-11678 GCA_032273245.1 Phyllaplysia taylori
CAACACTGTAAGGTCATTTAAGAGACGGGCTACTTCGACCCTGCCTGTCAGGGTCAACCCGGGCTGAGAGGGAAAACAATCCCAGCAGAAAAAACCCAGATCGTCCGCGACCGGGGATCGATCTAGGGTCTTCTCGCATGCAAGGCGAAGAGCCTAACCATTACACCACAGCGCCGGTCCGTCCGTAAATGAACTCTCAGTGTCGCAAAGGATGTTAAGCCAAAACAAAGAAAAAAGCTTGAGCCATAATAATGTTTACTCAAAATGTGAATGACTAATTTGCGTCTTTCACTTTGTGCACCGAAACTATGTAACCGAAAAGGGCAAGTAACTGAAGGCAACTGAGTAACTGAATGAGCTGATGCTTTTTCATCTATGCCTTCTCTCAATTGACATGCAGTTCTCCCTGGAGTTCAAGTGGTACCTTGGTTGGTTTTTGGCTATACAAATTCTGAATGGGCGTTTAGTACAATAAACTCTTGGCAAGCACTCTTTCAGCAAACCTAGCTCTGACCATACTTTCTATTTAGGGAATCATGATTGAGAAATTGTTAGTGCAAGGGGCCATGAAAAGGAATGAGAAGACCAGGCTGACCAAGACGTTGGTATAGATAGAAAAGTTCCATCTGCTATAGTTTACTTTTGCGAAAAGCGGACCCAAAGTTTAGGGCAATTATTTTATGGTTACACGAACGTTCTATGTGTTTCTTTTTCGAGATGAGTCGCAAAGCTCAAGCTTTGGCTGCAGCAGTAAGAATAGAGTCAGACTACCTCCATTTTAAAATGCCTTCTCTATAAACATAAACAGAGTATGTTTATATAGCCCATGCAAAACTGAAATGGTCAATGAGTGGTGTGCAACCCCCCCCCCCCCCTCCCAAAAATAAAAGACAAAGTGTAGAAAATACACGAATAAATTGTGAAATAGACCCTTGTCCTTTGCTTTCATCAACAAAAAACGTTGCCGATGTTAACCCAGAACCTCACAAAACCACACGGCCTTTTCAAACTTGGAGTGAAGAAACCACATTAATGCAGATCGACCCACCAGATCAGGGTTACGAGGTTTTATCACTGGAAGATTCCATGGCGGCGAGATTGTGAGGATTTTTGATTGGCAGTTTTAAACACTTTCTAGTACTTATTTTACTTTATGCTTTAAAACACAATGTGGAGAGGGGCTAGGAGAGGACATTTAGCGAAAAAAACCTCCTTCGAAAACTTTGGTGGTTACGAGGTTTCATAACTACACCAGCGATATAGTGAGCTTCAACGCTTTGTGACTCTGACAGTAATTGGGCAAAAATGTAGAGAGAATCTGTTCAATGTGACCTCGATGTCGTTGTTCATTATTAAACTTTTGGGTACTAATACCATGCAACTGTCGTCGACAAGTACGAATTAAGTTTACAATATTATTAAGGCTACATCTCATACTAGTCTGAAAACTTGAAAAGGTTCGGGGGCATGTTGCATCGATGACAACAAAACACTCCTTTCTTGTGAAATCGAAAGACAATAATTTCTTACAAAGTGAGATTCCCTTTCTTTCTGATAGCTATTTCAAAATGTCAAACACGCGTTGCTTTGTCATGCCAATGATGTTCTTATGTTTTTTGGGCCGGAATTCCCTTCCCGGACTCGAGCTTTCTTTTCTTCATAAAACCCATATCCCTAAAGGTGAAGCTAACTTAGGAAATGTCAAGTTCATGGAAAAGAAATGTCATGTTGCACAGAGCAACGTGAATTCAACCCTGTAGATAAAACATTTTAATGTTTGATACGTTGAAAAAAACCTTTAACAAAGGTATTATACTATAGGCGCGCACTGCTTCTTAAGCTACACCCATTATTACTAAGCTAACATTTGACATAAAATGCCACGCAGACAGGAGAAAAGGATAGTATTTAGTCCCTAGAGTCAATGCTCAGCTCAACGCTAACAATGGATAATCTTTACCTTGATGCCAATTTAAGTAAATGCAGCTCTTTAGTTCGATAAAAGCTCGAAGAGTAATAGCTACTGATTTAAAAATCTACGGACTCAATGTCCCCCCCCCCCCCCCGAAAACAACAACAACAGCAACAAACAATCACAACAACAACAACCCAACAACACCAACAACAAAAAGAAAACAAAACAAAAAACAAACAAAAACAAAAAGCAGAACAAAACAACAACAACAACAACAACGAAAGAAAAAAAAAGCCCCATGACCACCTACAACACAAAAACGAAAACAAAACAAACTAATTTTTTTTCCCCAAATTGGAGGGTCAATTTAATTATTAAAATAAATGAATCTCATTTCTTAGCGTACACCAATGTGTGATTTCTAAAAAGCTCGAACTTTGATTGAGAACTCGACTAAAAGGTCAGAAGGAAATAGAAGAACACAATGCCGTTTTTTCTAATTTAGTGAAAATACTTCCGCATTTGAAGTTAATCTTTCACACAGTCTTTTACACTTTAATTTACCTTAAAATACCTATTACGACGTACAGCAAATATCTACTTTTACACAGTCGTTGTATTTCGTTGGCGCATGTTAAAATAGTGAAAATCTAAAATTGCTTTTTGACTAATGATAGTTGTGTAGAGCAGTTTGTGTTTTATAAGGGAAAACAAATTCACATTTCAGGGGCCATTTAAGGCATCTCATGCATTTTGGCCAGCACGTGTAAAATTTGTGAAAGTGAACATTTTTAGAGAATTTAAACATTGCATAATATTAATAAAGGCGCACCCAGCAACCATTCGACTAAGCATGTGTTTTCTATTTGCATGCACATTTTGTCCAGATTAGGAAAAAAATCAAAAGAAAAAGAAAAATAAACACGAAAAAAGGAAATGGGTCATAGTTTGTTCTGTTTGCTTCCGACTTCGTCAGACGGAAATATAGTAAGATTAGTTTTGAAAATTATCAATATACTGAATAATAAAAAATCACCAGAAACCTTAAAGAATGAGCTATCTTTGGAAACAAAGTCATTGCAGGAATTAAGTTGACATCTCGAAATTACATGTAGTTTCCATTTGTGACAGATAGCCACAAGACAATGCTTCACTATTCCGAGCATTTGATTGCAGGATTGTGATGTTGCCTTGGCAACCGGAGGCGAAATATGTGGGTGATCACCCGATAATATCAAGACGTAATCCATAGCAAATTTCCTCACAATCCCTCCGTAATATAGCATCGAGAAAGCTAAGGCTAAAAATATAGCCAGTTGTTCAGGATGGCACTTAGAATTGTAGAAAAATGTGAAACAACAGGAACAACAAAAAACAAAAACAAAAAAAACCCCGACAACTTTAAAATAACAGATGCCATCGATAACAGGGAAACGGGTTATAAAACCTACGTTTCTGCGAAGTTTTCTTGGCGCTAAAACAGACGAAAGGCTGTTGCTTTTGTAAATTACTAACCAACTGTAAAACACACGAGAGTTTAGAGTAATGAATCTAAATGTACATTTTTTTTAGTTTAATGACCAGTTGGCACTCTATCATTTCAAGTTTTTCTTGGTTGTTTGGTTTCAATTTTCCGTCGCTTAATCTTTCAAGATTGTACGGTGATTCATGAGACGGGCTACTTTGACCCTGCTTGTCGGGGCCAACCGGGCTGAGAGAGACGAACCCCACAGACCATCACGATGGGGCCTCGAACTCGGGTCTTCTGCCTAATAGGCGAAGAGCCAAGCCATTACATCGCAGACGCTGGTTGGGACGGAGGGAAAGATGGAAGAGGGGGAGAAAGAGAAAGAGAGGGAGAGGGGAAGGGCGGAGATGGAGAGAGAAAATAGAATGTATAAAAAAAACTAAAAAAGAAATAATTGATAAATACAACAACCCTAAAAATGTTTCAGGACAGAAACATAATAATAAAATGGAAGACGGAAGGAAACGAATTTATCAATTAAAAGAAAAATTAAAAAGAAAAAGAAAGAGAAAAAATTATAATTCCATTACATTTTTAAACAACAACAACAACAACCATAACATCAGCAACGAAAAATAGAAGAAACAAAACAAATCCTTAACACCCTCCACTCTCGCCCCTAAAACCACAACCTAAATAAAGGAAAAACGTCCTCCTCCCTCCCCCAACCTTTAGTATACAACACCCTTTCTCCCTGCCCCTGGGCTTCTGCAGGCCGTCATCAAGCATCGCGTTCCCCTCGCCAGAACCGGACAACGGGGCGACGACCGAGCTAAGAGCTCTTCACTGTCGGAGGCTGAAACAGTGGTGGCCGGTCTGTGCTTCACAGATGCTGGGGAACCCCCATACAAGCGACCGGCCAACATGAAAAACGGGCATCTTGAGTGGGAGAGTTGGAGAGGGACAACACCGAAAGAAATGGAAGAAGACCCGGGAAAGTAGAACTCTAGGAACTCGGTGAATGGTTTCCTTTCTTTTTTTCCTCCCTGTCCATTTTGGCGTAATGAGAATGCTGATCATGCTGCTGTTAGTATTGGCTTGCTCTCATGCTGGTGGCTGCGTTGTCTTTGTTGGAGGGTTTTCTGCTATTCAAAGAGGCATTTTTATCTGTACTGTTTGTCATAGTATCTTTCCAGTTTTCGCTTTTTCATTCATCTTTTGATGCATTCGGTAAACCTTAAGGTTTAAGGTGTGTCAGGTTGATATGTTTGTTTTGGTTTTATGGCTTTAAGAACACTTGGCTAGTTTTTATAGAGTGACGCCCAATTGTACGTCCTATCTAAATACTTTCTTTCCATTTTAAGGTGAATAGATGAAGACGGTGATTGGAATGGAGACTAAGAGAGAGAGAGAGAGAGAGAGAGAGGAAGAGAGAGAGAGAGAGAGAGAAAGAGAGAGGATGGGGGCAGGAGAGAAGGAAAGAGAGAGAGAGAGTGAGTGACAGAGTGCAAGAGCGACGTTTGGTGGGAGGAAGGGGCAGCAAGTATTGATAGACATTTACATGGGAAATATATGGTTGACAATGGGAAGAGAAGGGTTTAAAAGTTTGATTGGTGAAAAGAGAGGGTGTAAAGAAGGAACGAGATATAAAGAGGTAAGGCGGAGCGTCCACTGACCTGTTTTGTCAGTTGCAGGCCAGGCTCATCTATATGATATATTACATATGAGCCTGGCCTTCAACTGACAAAACAGATCAGAGGACGCTCCGCCTAAAGAGAGAAAATTTATAGAGAAAGAGGGAGCATGAGATAAAGAAAGTGAAACGAAAAACAATGATAGGGAAGACGTGCGTCTGTGTGTTTGTGTGTGTGTTTGTGTGTGTGTGTGTGTGTGTGTGTGTCGGGGAGAGAAAGAGAGAATGAGAAAGAGGGAGAGAAAGGAAGAAGAAGAAAAGAAGAAGAAGAAGAAGAAGAAGAAGAGGAAGAAGAAGAAGAAGAAGAAGAAGAAGAAGAAAAAGAAAGAGATGTAGTGAGAAAGTGAGAGTGAAAGAGAGTAAAGCGTGACTGTTGTGAAGAAAAGTTACCGAAATTGAAAACTGAGTGCCCCTTAAAAAAGACACCGAAAGAGGCCTGGAATAACACT
Organism: Phyllaplysia taylori; assembly: GCA_032273245.1. NCBI lineage: Eukaryota > Metazoa > Mollusca > Gastropoda > Aplysiida > Aplysiidae > Phyllaplysia > Phyllaplysia taylori. The sequence goes on from JAUKPP010263715.1 coordinate 5,526, forward strand.
CCAGCCATTTAAAGTAAATTCAAAAAGAGAACTCAAAGAAAGCACTCCCAACTTAACTATAAAGAAAGAAACGTCTGGCGATGAAATAGAAAACAGAAATGATACGAAGAAAACCTTTCCATTGCCATATTTTCGATTTCTTTCCGAAAATTCCCGGTATAATATTTGCTCTGTCTCCCTTTTTTCTCTCTCCCATCCCACTTTTATCCCATCGGAAGCCTTTCCCATTGGTGTCCAGCGGCCCCACGAACATTTCGCCTTGATTGCTCTCCTATCAATGGGACTTGGAGAAGTCCTCGAGCCCGAATCCCCGTAACTATATTGGAGAGTTGGAGATCGCATCCAATCAGAGGATCTGTGGAAGGTTTAGCCGCTTTTAGACGTTTAGAACTGGCTCAACAGAGCATATTGGCCACAGGAAATGGTGCGTTGTAAATGCATGTGCTATCGACATTTTTGGCGTTTTCCCTCGCCCTCACCACTTTGCCAGCAGGACTGAAGCTCACTAGATTTATTTGTCTAGGGCAAATCTAAGACTAAAGTTTCACAAGTAACTAGACGCTACCCAAGAATTCGGAGGCAAAATATTATTCTTGAAACGAAAAGTGTTTTTGCCAGCATTTCTGGCCTGAATCGTGAACAACTGGGATATGTTGCAGCAATTTTGACACAAAAAAAAAATACCCTCGAACAATTTAAATAATAATTTTTATACTATCATACTTACCATTTTCGCAGAGAATTCTGCTACTTAGTCACTATAAAAATCTCTCGATGTATTTTCACCACCGTGTCTTTATTACAGCTTATTTGCCATGTCTTAAATTTGGCGTCTATTGTCAGATCCCTAAACAAATTATGCATGCCCCTGTTTTCAGCATTTTGATAATTCGTTTTTTTTCTTTTCTTTCTATACTTTTCTATTTTTTTAAAATAAAGTTTAGACCCGAATAATATCGGGCTGAAAATAGTCAGACGATAATATTATTATACTATTATTCTAATTTGTCCTCAGTTACTAAATAATCGTAAGAAGGCGAGGCGTACATGTCTGTATGCTTTTTCTCAATGTTGTTAAATTATTTCCATCATGCCATTATGGTTTTTTTTTTTGCTGTTGTTGACTTTTCTAAACACCCCCCCCCCCCCACACACATTTTTTAAGTGAAGGTAGTGAGAGCAAAATCCCTATAATGTGTTTCTTAATTATTTTCTCCCACGGCTTATTTTATCCTCAACAGTTTTATCGTACTCCACTGCGGCCTTGACGCAAATCTATCTACAGCTTCTGTATGCTTGGCACTCTTATTGACCCCAACGCCCTTCCTCTCAGAGCCGACCTATTGTGGCTTTCTGCTTTCTCTTGTCATTTCCGGAACACACACAGCACCGCGATGGCCCACATCAGCGCCCACCTTAACAAGAAAGCATTGTTTTTGTTGTCGCAGCGGGGAACAATCTGTTACAAATTCAACATGAATGGATCGAGTGAGTAGGATGTTGGCCCAGGAAGTGCAACACTCCATTGTGGGCCTTGTTTTTTAATGCCAAGGGTCATTGGGCTCTAGATATACAGGGACGTCTCTTCCTCGTCTCATGCTTAAACCTGCTGTACTTGATGTGTGTGTGTGTGCGTGCGTGTGTGTGTGTGTGTGTGTGTGCGCGTGCGTGTGTGTGTGTGTGTGCGTGTGTTTATGTGTATGTGTCTGCTTGTGTGGATGCCTTCTGGTGCTTCAGGGTTTAGTCGCATTGACTGCAGTACATAATATAGGCTACAAACAATATTATTCTAAAAATATCAATGGAAATTAATCAAAGACTAGGGCCTTTAATGTCCCCTCAAGCCCTTATAGGAAATTCAGAGCAAAGACAATTTTGCAAATGCGTTATAAAGTGGCAAAAACAAGAACAGCCTCCCATTACAGGACGATGTAGGGCTATAACAAAGAGTAATGCGAAGAAAGAGACAGAATATAGAAGATATTGTGTCTCCAAATTCTCATTTATGAACTGGCTTGCAAGGCATGTGGTTGTCATAAAAGATCATAATATGACCTACATGCAGTCGTCACTCGTGTTTTGATGGTTGTATCAAACGATACGGTTCATAATGTAACTCGCCTGGTCTCTCTGTATCTCCCCTATGTCTCTCTCTCTCTCTCCATCTCTTTCTCTCTCTCATTCTACCTGTTTTTCAATACTATCATTTCATCTCTGTCTCCTCTTTCTCCTCCTCCTCCCGACTTTCCTCCTTGTCTACCCCCCCCCCTCACCCCCCCCCCCCCAATACACAGGCAAGCAAACTCAATAAAGAAAATCTCAGCCTACCTGAATCACAAGCTTTCTCGCACAGGCAATTTATGAAGGAATTGATGTGTGCATTTATTTCCATGTCCTAGTGATACAACATGCATCTCTCGCCTAGAATCTGCGGTTTTCTGTCGAAAGGACGTAAGAGCCAATTCAAGAGAAATTAAAATATTACAATCAAACCCTCCTGGGCCCTTTTTCATAAACCAGTGCAATGTTCACTAAGTCAGCAATACAACCAAATTTTAGTTTGCATTGGCCTAAGAAACAGTTTACTTCGTTGTTGATTCGTTCATCAAAGTCCCATCTGTAAATTCGAAGTATGACTTCATTAGGATTTGCAATAAGAACGCCTTGCCTTCCCTTCATTAGATTTATCAAGGAAGTAAACGTATGGATTATACCAGCCAGTGAGCAAATACGTTTGGCCCAGATTTAGCAGGATTATAGCCGGAAAAGAGGGGGAATACTGTCATAAGAATGTTTTACGTTTTCCCTCACTTGAACATTATGACAAATAGCACCTTCGTTCTTTTGCCATAACGTGACCGAATTATACACATTATAAAGGCTAATTAGGGAGACGAAATTTACGGAAGGATGCCTTCTTTGATGCCGGTTGTGAGTTTTGTGCATCCGGTACCAAAGGAAATGATAGGAGAACAGAGAAAACATAGGATTGGAGTAGGAGATGCGCTACACAATGTAAATAGGAAACATGTTTCGATGGCACATCAAAATTAATGAGGGTACATAGTTATACTCTCCCCACACCCCTCTCTCTCTCTCGCTCTCTCCGTCTTTCTCAATCTCTCTCCCTCTTTCTCCCACTCTCCCTCTTTCTCAATCTCTCTCCCTCTTTCTCTCTTTCAAACATACACAAATACATGTACTCGCGAACGCGTTCGTTCTCGCTCTCTCTCCAGTTAGTCACTGGAATAACTTGCCCACAGTCAAATGTTTGATTAAAAACAGGATGTTCGAGTGTGTCTTTAGAATTACCACTAGGTGTATTCATTGCTGATGCCAAAATGTATATTTTGCTTTAAAATGAAATAATCGAAGGACTCCAGGAACATTTATCAGGTAGCTCCTGTCAGTAGCAGATAGCCCATTTCTGTACCATTATAATATCATCATGTCTGTAGTTTAGTGGGTTCGACCGCCAAATTTGTAACCATGAAGTTGTAGGTTCGAATCCCAGCTCGGGCGTATTATTGTGTCTTTTACAAGCCAACTTAAATGAATTTTCTTCATAAACACCAACATGTCAATAATTTAATGTTGACTAATGGTATTATCAGTACGGAAGTGATCTCATAATGTCCATGGAGCGGTGAAACCACAAACAAACAAACAAACAAACAAACAAACAAAAATAATAAGGTTAATAGAAGACCCCGTTAGTAGATTTTGGTTTCGACGCAAGTGAAAGCCTGGAGGCAATCCCATTTGGAGCTGCCAAGAGAGTATTAACAGAGATTATCATTATTCACGTCATCGGGCGCTACGCAGCAGGAACAAACAATGATGGATATAATATTGTGTGTGTGTGTGTGTGTGTGTATGTGTGTGTGTGTGTGTGTGTGTGTGTGAGTATGTGTGCTCGTGCCACGCGCGCGTATGAATAGTATTAACCTTTTTTTTTTTATGTAGACACGTATGAGAGATTCCCGTCCTGGATGGATTCTTGTTCTTTTGCTTTGGTTACCAGTTTTACGTCCGCTGCAACACTGTAAAGTCATTTAAGAGACGGGCTACTTCGACAGTGCCTGTCAGGGCCAACCCGGACTGAGAGGGAAAAAATCCCAGCAGAAAAAATCCTGATCGTCGGCGACCGGGGATCGATCCAGGGTCTTCCCGCATGCAAGGCGAAGAGCCTATCCATTACACCACAGCGCCGGTCATTCTTGCTCTGTTTGTTGTCTTTAAACTGTTCTTTAGGTGGCAAAAGGCAAATTCGTAAATTTTCAGGTATTTTCATAAAATCAAAGTGGCACCCTTGAACATAGTATTTACTTACAGGTACAAATCTTAATACAGGCGTTCTTTTTCCAAAGAAGACGTAAAGTCTCTATGTAGCTGGCTAGCAGATGCCTAGCGTGGACGGCCCTTCCTTCTCTCAATGTGATGCCATTATCCTAATCTATTTCTTAGTGCTAAAATTACCATACGATGTTGATATCGCAGTAAAACCTAAAAAAAAAAAAAAAACATGTCTCTCTTGCATTGTTGCCTGCAATGATTGTCCTTGTTGAATGCATAAACACATCCGTTTTCTATCTGATACTCTGGTTTATTTCTACACAAGTTGCATGGCCAATGTCTGGCGACTGCATCTATTTGCCCTATTCCCACCCACTGGGACAGCACGGCCGCACAGAGGGAGGGCGTCTCTTTAGAGTTAAATCATTCTACCTGAATTTCCCCGTGAGTTGATTCTACGCCATCTGCAGACAAGGAAGTGATGATAAAGTCATACATTTCACTTACTGAACAACTAGAGATAGAAGGATCCAGCTCTTTCATGAGGCAGCTGTAATAACGACTGTCTGTCCTATCTCAATACAGATTTCTCTTTATACACCTCTCAAGGCGCCATCTTGACGAGCTCTATGTGATACACTCTGGGTCTGCTGGGACATTGCTCTGATTGCAGCTTTGAGGGGTGTGCCTTGGTCAGTACTTATTGCAAAATTCCCTTTCATTATCACTCTATGACAAACTTAAAATCAGAGTGAATGGCAATCCAAAAGCAACACAGATCAGTCAAAGCATGGTCCACACCAGAGGCACCCGCCACACGGAAAACAAAAGAGTAAGGCGGAGCGTCAACTGACCTGTTTTGTCAGTTGCAGGCCAGGCTCATATATATATATATATATCATATATAGATGAGCCTGGCCTGCAACTGACAAAACAGGTCAGTGGACGCTACGCCAAAAGCAAAACTTGACTACCAGTGCTACAGGTGCTAGAAACTTCATAATTTTCAACAGTATTAATATAGTGCATATTTCTTGCTCGAAGGCAAGCAATCTAAAAATACATTACATGCGTTCTGAAAATTCTCAACTTTCAGGAACAAAATCTCTGCCCCACCCCCTTTTTTCACCCCAGTTTTGAAACAAAAGTTAAAGTAAACAGCCAGCAAAGGCAGTGATTAATTCTCATCACCATACCACTACACCAAAAAAGAAAAAGAAAGTAACAACAACAAAAATGACAACATCTGTTATAGAAATTTATCTTGTTTCATAAAAGTTGTGTTTAATACAATTTTCTTTTAAATGTCTGAGCCATACATTAATTAGTTAGGAACGTCTTGAAAGAAACAATAGTCAATTCCTCTATCTCCTTATCAGATGAAGAATCATGGGTATCAATTTACAGAGACACATAGATCTGAACGTAAATAAAACTAAGAAGAAAAAAGTTAACTGAACTGTTTCTTGCAAGAACCTAAAAAGAACTTTTGTTGCCAATCTGTAATCATGGCAAAGATGGCGAAGCATTTGCTACTACTAAGTTTATTTGGACTTAACATTTTGTAAACCGGCCCAGCGTACAGAAATTTTCCCCGAATGAAATGAACTCAATTAGTCTTGGTTGCAAACCAGTGTGGTCCGAAGCTGATTTTAAACAAGTATCCTTTAGAGAACTGTGTGTGTCTCTTTCTGGGCCTCTCTGTGTTACTCTGTGTCTGTGTGTGTGTATGTCTCTCTCTCACACATGCACTCTCTCTCTCTCTCTCTCTCTCTCTCTCTCTCTTTCTCTGCGTGTGTGTGTGTGTGTGTGTGTGTGTGTGTGTGTGTGTGTGTGTGTGTGTGTGTGTGTGTGTGT
>JAUKPP010263726.1:0-11366 GCA_032273245.1 Phyllaplysia taylori
CCCCCCCCCCCCCCCCCCCCCCCCCCCCCCCCCCCCCCCCCCCCCCCCCCCCCCCCCCCCCCCCCCCCCCCCAGCTTCGAAGTTGAAATATTAAAATGACAAAAAAGCTCACGAAGAACTACGTGTTGACGTGTGTCAACGCTCGAAGACTGGAGAGTAGACTTCTCACTACTCACGGCACGCAAGCTGCACGAGACACACGCACTGGTTCAGGAGAATTTCGACAGGTGTGGGATGGTCGTGTTCTTTTTACTTTGGTCTCGTTGGTTAGTTAGAAGTTACTTATTATAGAGGTACTAGCTTCTGTTGTTATTTTAGCCTTACTTTCTTCTCCTTTCCGTCAATTTTCTTTGGGTTTAGTGTTGTTTTCTTCTTTTTTCTTTTCTTTTCTTTTCTCATTTAAGGCATCACAGACTCCAGGTTGTGTGAGTTCAATAACAGACCCTTCAATTTAACATATGGTTTTGTTGGTGTTGGCTTAACGTCCCTAGCAACACTGTAAGGTCATTTAAAGGACGGGCTGCTTCGACCCTGCCTGTGCGGGTCAACCCGGGCTGAGAGGGACATTGTCCCAGCAGAAAAACGGAGACATGCTCTATCGAACAAACTACCCCAAGGGGGCATCGAACTCACGTCCTCTGCGTGATAGGCCCAACCATTACATCACAGACACCGGTCATAACAGAGAGTCCCCACCGACGTCTCTAGCGTAATGGTTAGTCTTTACGCCTGTCACCTAGAAGACCCGAGTTCGGTTCTCATGTCGGGACGGGCACCTGCGTCTTTCTGCTGGCATCTGTTCCCTCAAGCAAAGTTTGCGAGGGGGGGGGGGGGAATTCATGCAGAAGTTTAGGAGAAAATCAATCGACACATACTAAAAAGTAGTTAATTGTTTACTTCGTTTATAGAGGCGCCCGCAGTTTTGGCTGTCGTAGCCAATCGAAACATACAAGGATAATTTTTTACCCAGTATAGTGATATTCTCACCATCAATTTGTAGGCATACTCGTAAGTCTTGTTTCTGGTGACTTTTATTTGATTTCATTTTACGCCCCTTGTTAGTCGTTTTAGGGACAGGTTACTTCGATACTTCATTCTTTTACTTTTAGGGGGCCAACCCGTGCTGAAAAGGGCACAATGAAATGCTTGTTAAACGAGGGAATCGATCTCTCGTCCTCTGTGTGATAAGCAAAGAGCTCAACCATTACAGTACGTAAACCGGCGCCTGTGGTGTAATGGTTTGACGCTTCGCCTATCACGATGACGACGTGAGTTTGTGTCCCGTGTTGGGGAGTTTGTTTGATCGAGTATATTCTCCGTTTTTTTCTGCTGGGACAATGTTCCTCTCAGCCCGGGTTGGCCCTGACAGGCTGGTTTGAAGAAGCCAGTTCCTTTAATGACCTTACAGTGTTGCAAAGGACGTAAAGCCAAAAACCAAACAAAACACTATACATAAGATTCCAATCCAACAAACAGACGCCGGTTTAAATGACATTCGAGGTTTTGTCCTTTTGCAATTTCATATACCAATCTCAGTGGTCCTAGAGGTCACGACAGCAATAGTGCAACCCATTTTCTGTGACGATGTTATGAAGAAACCGCTGAGATTCCTTGCAATTTAGCAACCTAATCACAAGGGAAGCGATGTCCCCGAATGATTTTTTAGACGTCAGGAAGTATGAAAAACGCTATCATGGGACACAATTATTAACGTTGGATGAGGAAAATGATTTAGTGGGGGAGGGGGAGGGGAAGGTAGAAAATACAAAGCAAATAGGGCCTACAAAAAAGTGGCTGGGCGGACAAGCTCCAAGAAATTGCGCTCCATAAAAGTCGTGAATTAATTTCAGTGCTTCAGTTTTACTGATCGTACGCGATTTTTTTTAGGGCTCTCGTGGTCTAGAGGTCATGGTGTTCGTCTCTCATGCCAATGGTTTCGAGTTCGTTGAAGTGCAAAGACTACAGTACAACGAGTTAAGGCATTGTCTTTTGTAGGCGAAGCGCTACACCCTCAGGTCAGGTTTGGTTACCAGTTTTACGTCTCCTGCAACATTGTAAGGTCATTTAAGAGACGGGTTAATTCGACCCTGCCTGTCAGGGCCAACTCGGGTTGATAGGAAAAAAAATCCAACAGGAAAAAACCCAGATCGTCCGCGACCGGGATCGAACTTGGGTCTTCCGCATGACAAACGAAGGGCGTAAACATAACACCAAAACACCAGTCCTCAGGTTACATACAGCAATATAATTTAATTCATGAAGTGCAAGGATTTTGTTCATCTGGCCAGTCTTAATAAGTGAAGATGTGCCCTTTATTGTCAAAATTTGTTACCTAAGAAATCACCCCACCCTATTCCAAAGAAGAAAAAAGAAACAAAAGACAATAATGTCCCCGTCCTCTCTCTCTCCCCCCTTTCTCTCAATATCTTTTCTTTCGGCCCTTCTCCCCCCCCCCGCCTCCCCAGCCCTCTTTTCCCTGTCGCCCCTGCTATCCCTATATCTTCGCCAGCCAAACAAGCTGGTGCCTCTATAAATAAATAATTCGAGCCTAACACAGGCTATAACTGGATATGAGCCCCCTGCCCTTCGGCTCTGCCTTGTAAATGAAGACTTATCCCATAAGTCGGCGCCAGTCAGGTGACAGACCAGACCGTCTGAGACCTTGATGCGTCATGGGGGCGCACCAAAATAACCCGGAACCACCGGCGCTGTGGTGTAATGGGTAAGCTCTTCGCCTATCGTGCGGGAAGACCCGAGATCGATCCCGGTCGTGGATGATCTGCGTTTTTATCTGAAGGGATTTTTTCCGTCTCAGCCAGGGTTGACCCTGACTGGCGGAGTCGAAGTAGCACGTCTCTTAAATGACCAAACAGTATTGCAGGGGACGTAAAACTGGTAACCAAGCCGAACCGGGAGCTTAAACCTTTTTGTCCTGGAGACTAATCACAAATTTGTCCACTTGTAGCTGCGCTTTTTATTGCCCCTTTTGACTATTTTTCATTCCATTATAGCAAAAACTACTTATCGGCAGAAATTTTCTGGTTCGACTGCATGAATACATATTCTTTTAGGCTATTTCGAAACATTTATTAGCCATTCCCCTTGCAAAAGTCATATTTCAAAATGGGGTTCCTTAAAAAACCCACTAAAATTCATGACCTCTTAATAATAATTGTTTTATTCTGTGCTATGAAAAAGGAGTCAACCGGCGCTGTGGTGTAAGGTGGAGTATCCACTGACCTGTTTTGTTAGTTGCAGGCCAGGCTCATCTATAATGTGATATATTATACATATGAGCCTGGCCTGCAACTGTAAAAAACAGGTCAGTGGACGCTCCGCCTGATGATTAGGCTCTTCGCCTTTTATGCAGAAGACCCAAGACCTATACCGCGTGTGGACGATCTGCTGGTTTTTCTCTGCTGGGATTTTCTCCTTCTCAACCCGATTTTACCCTGAAACGTCGAAGTAGTCCGTCTCTTTATTATGCCCTTACAGTGTTGCAGAGGTAACCAAACTAAACTAAAAAGGAGCCGAAAATACTATTGCCACTTCTGGCTATTTTCTTCTCCTCTTCTTGGCGAATTTTCATTTCGAAACCTGACAACCCTGTCCTCAGGATCCATGTGAAACATTTTCGCCTAAGTCTCCGCCTAACTATGTAAGCATCCAAAAAGCACAATAATTAGCTTTATTTCCTCATTTTATATCATTTTTCCTCCGGTTTCTGCGACACAAAGAGGGTTTAGGAATACATTGTGCAACAGTAGATTCTCATTAGCGGCAAGAGAACGGGATCATGGGGGGAAAGACGCGTAGGATAACAGGAAGTATCTGGGAAGAGTAAATCGGAGATTTTATAAGGTGTATGAAATCAGCATCGAAGCCTCTAAACGCGTACCCGGCGTCCTAGGGACGTAGTCCATGTCAACAGTGCTCACGGTGCAGTCGTAGCGCGGCCTCGAAAAGCAGTACCAATTGGAGGCCGCGCTTCGTTGTGACCACGTTCGTAATACACTGTTGTCACGAAGCGTTTCACACCTTTAGTAATGTGGAAGTAGGGATTGACAATTCAGTTTCTGTTGAAGGCCAACTTCCGTAGGTATTTCCACTCCCACCTGTGCGTTACGTGAGTTGTTGTTTTTTATTTTATTCTAATTTGCTTTTTTTCAGTTTTCTTTGGTATGTTTTAATTTGACACCTCTTGCGATACTGCAAAATAACTTCAACTCTGGCTGCCAGGCCCAACCCAGGCCAAAAATAACACTAAATCCTTGCAGAGGGGCGGATTGAAATCCTGTGCTTTCTGTGATCTGCGATTTGATTTCAGGCCCTTGAAACACTGTATGATCATTAAACAGACAGTGTCTCTGAACTATACGTCGATCTCCGATAGGGCGTTTGTCGGAGCCATGAAAACTTTTTGAAAATGCAGGTGAATATCCTAAGATTTGAACCCAGGATCTCCTCATTCGCGACCTGGTTTCGGTATAGTAATTGATTGATTAGTTCCAAGCACTGGGTGACTGGATGAAGCCAGATTACAACGTGCTGGCTGTCGTGAATTTCCTTACTACGCTAATCCATCTCCGGTGTTGAGTGTGTCTTTCCGTTAGGTTTGGTTTAGGCTTAACTTCCCTTGCAACACAGTAAGGTTATTTCAGGGACGCTAACTTCGAACCTGCCTGTCATGGCCAATCCGGGCTCTGAGGGACATTGCCCCAGCAGAAAAATGGAGATAATAATACTCTCGATCCAACAAACTGCCCCACGCGGGTCTCGAACTCCGTCCTCTGTGTGATAGGCGAAGCGCCGAACCATTACACCACAGACGCCGGTAGAGCGTCTTTCTTCTTTGTCCTTAATAGACATAATTTCATGTACGAGTATTTATCTCTTCCTTGATAATTATCTACGGGCGTTTCCTCCACTTGCTTGTAAGTTCTTTCGTTGTCATATAACGTGAGTAAGTGAGTGAGTCGATTTGACAGCTTTTGTGTCAGTCCCCCACTTCCTCACTCAATCGGTCTGTTGCCTGTCAGTCGGTCAATTTGTCAGGGAAGGTGAGAGCGAGAGAGAGAGAGAGAGAGAGGTAGAGACAGAGAGAGAGAGAGAGAGAGAGGGAGAGAGAGAGAGAGAGAGAGAGAGAGAGAGGCAGAAAACATAAAGAGAAGGAGAAAGCCAGAAGCAGAGGGACACTCAATGGGGGGAGATAAAGGAAGAGTGAGGGATAAAAAGGAGATAGCGAAAGACAAGTAGTAGAAGAGAGAGAGAAAAGAGAGTGACAAAAAGAGAAAGAGAAAGAAAGAGAGAGAGAGAGAGAGAGAGAGAGAGGGAGAAAGAGAGAGAGAGAGAGAGAGAGAGAGAGGGAGAAAGAGAGAGAGAGAGAGAGAGAGAGAGAGAGAGAGTCTTGGAACCTTGGATTCCAGTGAACCCTTCTGTCAACGACCTCTGCTCAGTTCCTGTCAATATCGCCGTGTAACTTACAATTAGCTTTGTTTGTTCCATTAAAATCTACGCAAGGTGATGTGAAATCTAAGTACTAGGCTGTTGGGAATCGATGCAATAAGGTTTTGCGCAGTCTCTCCTCACTGACACTGAATAATATGTATATATTTCACGTCAGCACGCTCACCCAAGACCAAAGGGGCGTTGGCGGTGAGGCGGTAGCGCGCCCGTCTCCAGAGGAGGAGGTCTCGTGTTCGAAACCGGGGAGGTTGACCGGTATTTTTTTCGGAGTTTTCATGGCTGCGGCCCCTATTCTATCGGATATGGACGTTAAATTCGGAAGTCCCACCTGGTAATGACCTTACGGTGTTGCATAGGGCGTTAAACCAAACCAAATCAAACCCAACCAAAGCCAAGAATAACAAGATGAGGCACGGTGCCCAACTTCCGATACTGCAGTTACGCCAGAGTGTACTGCATAAATCTCTATTTAAAAAATGCTGAACTGGAGTGGCGAATAAGATTTGTGCAAGCGTTAGCGCTAGTGTGCGCGTGTGTGTGTGTGGTGTGTGTGTGTGTGTGTGGTGTGTGTGTGTGTGTGGTGTGTGTGTGTGGTGTGTGTGTGTGTGTGTGGTGTGTTTGTGTGTGTGTGGTGTGTGTGTGTGTGTGTATGTGTGTGTGTGTGTGCATGTGTGTGCACTCACGAGTATGTGTATGTGTGTCCCTGTGTACAGTGTGTGTGAGAGAGCATGAAGTGTAGGTATTAAAAAGTTTCGTTGTCATGTATTTCAATGTTTATTTCCATATTATTATGTTTATACTGTATGTTTTACTCTTAATTTGTGAAGCTTGATTAATTGCATTCACACCCATAGTTCTGAAACACCATGTAAAGACTTTTTGGGCATTGGCGTAATATACTAAACTGAATTGACCTGAAGTGAACTGTATGCGTCCTTGGCAAGATTTAATATCGCAGCCAGACGCCAAATTGCTGTGGTTTAATCTTTTGATTTTTACAGCGGCTTATAAAATCTCAAATCCCACTTTCCGCGACGTCTTTCGAAGAGACATTAAGCGATGAGACTTCTTTGTCACCGTAGAGAGATTAGATGTGTTCCAATCCTCTAATTTGATAAGGAAATTTTCAGCTTTCATCAGAATATTATAAGAGGATAAGCCAAGAAAAAAATAATGAGTTCCTGGGTTTTCGCCATATTTCGCGTAATCATCAAGAGATTTTCAGGAAGCTTTACGTATTTTAAGTATGTCCAGCCGGAAAAAAAGTTCTTGATAATTTTGAAGAATTTGGTGATTTGGCACGAATAATAGGCGCCATTTTGGTTTGCTTACCAGTTTTACGCCCCCTGCAACACTGTAAGGTAATTTAAGAGACGGGCTACTTCGACCCTGCCTGTCAGGGCCAACCCGGACTGAGAGGGAAAAAATCCCAGCAGAAAAACCCCCAGATCGTCCGCGATCGGGGATCGATCCAGGGTCTTTCCGCATGAAAGGCGAAGAGCCTAACCATTACACCACAGCACCGGTTGGCGCCATTTTAAAAGCCAACGTATTTCCTGAAATGCGCGATTTTCCAGAATATGCAATAAATCGGTCAGCATTGTGCACATCTTTCGACGGAAACTGTTGTTTTCAAATCGAATTATACAGATGAAAAACATACACATTTTAGAATGTAAGTCTTCGGTATCTCTGGACATTAAGATATTATGATGATCAAGATAATGATTTCCTGCGTTTTGTAAGTTTTGTTTCGAGTGTTTTCCTTTACGGCGTGGGTTGATAGGGCTAAGCAAAAGCTGTTGAACCCTGAAATGAAAACACCAAATGAAACGGTGACAGATTTGATAAAGAGAATAAAACTTGACATAGTGGTTAGTTTTCTCTTTTGCAGGTATTAGTTGATAAATAAACGCACTTTGGCCGCATTTAACACGTTTATCTCCAAACATGCTCATTAAGCACAATCAGATGACAACATGATGATGACTGATTCTGACAAACGATCAATGGAGGATTCCACTAAGAACTTGATGAGAGACTTTCCTTCAGCTGTTTCGAATATGTCTTGAGAACTATCTAATGACCAAATCTTCCTAACCAGGTTTCGGATCTCTCGAAGAATTATCCTTAAAAAACATTAACAAAGGAATGAAGGACGACATGTACTGCAAACAAAATATCAGATTATTATGAAAAATGGCATGGCCTCTTAAAGTGCGCGTTCTGGGCATCAAGCGCAATGAACTTTTTAGGAACTTTTCCCGCCTGGACACACATGCAATGTTATGTGTAATTTCGTGAAAATCCGTCGATTTAAAGCGAAATAAGACGAAAATCAACCCAATTATTATCATGCTCAACACGGTGGTGCAGAAGACTTGCGTACCGGCGTCTGTGGTGTAATGGTTAGACGCTTCGCCTATCACGTAGATGACGTGAGTTTGAGGCCCACGTGGGGCAGTTATTTTGTTCGAGTATATCTCTGTTTTTTGGCTGCCACAAGGTCCCTCTCGGCCCGGGTTGGCCCTTACAGGCAGGATCGAAGCCGCCCGTCCCTTAAATAACTTTAGAATGTTGCAAATGGACGTTAAGCCAAACCAAACCTAACCAAAGCAATCGTGACACAACTTGTCTTGTTATGCTCCTTGCTATGTTACACTTATCTGCTTGTTCGCTCACAGCCTTACTTTGTCATTACACGAACAAGCAAAACTTTGTGTATACTAACATTTCATACTAAATATCGCTCGATTCTTTGCCAACACCTTGGTGAGCAGGCTACATATTTTAGGTTAGTATTAGATATACTGTCTTTCTCCCCCCTCCCTCTTTTCTCTCTCTCTCTCTCTCTCTCTCTCTCTCTCTCTCTCTCTCTCTCTCTCATTCGCCCTCTTTTTCTCTTTATCTGTATCCCTGCCCCTTAATCTCTCACTTTTTTTTTTATCTCTCGTCTCCCTTCTTTCCCTCTTTCCGTCTCTCAAAGACTACGCAGCGTCTGTGGTGTAATGGTAAGGCTCTTCCCCTGTCACGCAGAGGACCGGAGATCGAATCCCAAGTGGGATCAATCCTTCTCACTTCTCAGGCTGGCTCTGATAGGCAGGGTGGAAGTAACCCATCTTTTAAACCACCCTCAGTGTTGCAATTGGTGTAAAACTAAAAGCCAAATCAAACCAATCTAATACTATATTATCCCCCTAATTTCTCTCGTTCTCTTTTTTTCTTACCCATCCCTCGGTTCCCCACTCTCTCCCTCTTCTTTCTCCCCTCCTATCTCTCACCTCTCGTTCCATCGCCTCCATTTATGTCTTCCTAGGTATGATTTTCTACTCCCCCCTCTCTCATTCCCTCTTTCTCTCTCATTCCCTCTTTCTCTCTCTCTCTTTTCTTCTCTCTCTCGTTCTTTATTTCTATATTCACCACCAGTACAACACAAAACACCCAGAGACTCTCTCTCTTTCTCTCTCGTTCTTTATTTCTGTATTCCCGACCACTATTACACACAAAGACACCCACAGACTCTCTCACTCTCTCACTCTCTCTCGATCTTTATTTATTTTTCCCCCACCACTACTACATACGAAGACTCACAGAGACTCTCTCTCTCCTCTCTCTCTCTCTCTCTCTCTCTCTCTCTCTCTCTCTCTCTCTCTCAGTGATTGTGTAACCCTCCACTTTGTTAATTCATTACGCCTCCAATGGGTAGGCATACTTCCTATTCATAACCTGTAAGATTGGCGACAAACACGGAATTCCTTTTAATTCTCTCAACCTGTACACAGTTTGTCTATATACGACTGGTTTTCCTTCGTGTTTAAAAAGTGTCAAGAACAATCGAAACAATCACCCGGAAATAATATAGAGAAATATCTATAAATGTCAAATAATGGCGTACCGTTGTTTGTCTTGGTGACACCGGAGAGAAGAAGTACCGAGAGCTGTTACTTACCTCCCTTTATGACACAACTCCTAGCGCGTTTCTTTAAAAGTGGAGCTACCCTGCTATGGGCCAAGTCAAAATGGCAAAACAAAAGCTGGCTTCTCTCTATATAAATACGTCTTAATAACTACCAGATGAAACGAACAAAGCACACACTTATTTTAGAGTGCACAACAAACAGAAAATCTCACCAGAATTATTATTCACCTAAAACCTATAAATTAGAGGTAAATATTGATTCATATCAACCACGTCAGGATTCTAGTTTTTTACTCTCTTATGACGTTGTAACGCACTAGAGTAGCTTTTATGCTACTCTTTTGCGTATACATTTTTCTTTCTCTTTCCGCTTACTAATCCAGACCGAGCTTGCATCTCTTTACGAAATTATAAGCTCTTTGGGGACACGTTGGGATCCGTGTATGTCATTATGTTATTACTGGGCTGTGCCGGGACACAAAAGCCATTGTCATGTCTGTGGGAGTGACGTCATGAGCAGCGTCACACGAAGCTGGGCTTGGTCATTAGACAGAATGACGTGTTCACGAGGATTGACGAGAGGTGTTTTTCTTTTCAAATGTGGCGTAAGTTCATTTTTGGTGTTTCTGGGAAATCGACCATTAAAAAAAATGCCATGGAGGAGGTGATTTTTATTCTTTTAAAGATTTTTTTTTTTAAACTAGGAAATCAGTACAACTGGAACAATAATCATCGATTGTAGAAGTGATAATAGCGAATTCGATTCCGTAAAACAACAGCCTCGACATTATTCAAAAAAATAATTCCTTAGGGTCTTAAAACGAAACCTGTTGTAGTAGTAGTAAGGAGTGTGTTTTTTATAGAGCCACCAGCCTCAGCTGTTTTAGCCTTTTCTTGTTTTGGTTTTTACTTAAACACTCAAGCAGGCTTAAGTTTCCGTGAGGGAAGCGAAACCTGTATTGAAGCTTATAGGGACAGAGAAGGGGGGAAGGAGGAGAGAGAATGAAGAAAACTAGTGAAGCTCATTGCCACGTTCTCCGAGCACAAGAGAGCAATCGCTCTGGTCAACTCTTCATCTCGGCTTACAATCATGCAAAACGATAGTGGATCATAACAGTTTCCTCGAGACAATCAAGCTACTCGAGATGCGCGTGCGTCAGCGTGTGTGTGTGTGTGTGTGTGTGTGTGTGTGTGTGTGTGTGTGTGTGTGTGTGTGTGTGTGTTAATTTTTATGTACACAAGTGATAGTGTGCATTGTCGTGTAGGCCTACTTTGTTTGTGCCTATTCACACGAATGTGAGTGTGTGTTTGTATGTGTATGTGTGTGTGTGTATGTATGTGAGTATGTGTGTGTGTGTGTGTGTGTGTTTGTGTGCCTATTCACACGAATGTGAGTGTATATTTGTGTGTGTATGTGTGTGTGTGTGTGTGTGTGTGTGTGTGTTAATTTTTATATAAACAAGTAATGGCGTGTATTGTCGTGTAGGCCTACTTTGTGCCTATTCACACGAATGTGAATGTGTGTAGCGAGACAATCAAGTTACTCTAGATGCACCTGCCTCGGTGTGGGTGTATGTGTGTGCGCGTGTGTATGTGAGGTTAATTTTTATGTAAACAAGTGATGGTGTACATTGTCGTGTAGGCCTACTTTGTGCTTATTCACACGAATGTGAGTGTGTGTGTGTGTGTTTGTGTGTGTTTGTGTGTGTGAATTTGGGTTTGTGCGTATGTATGAAATATTTCTATGTATACATATATTAGTATGTGTGTGGACATGTGAGTGTATGGCTGTGTTTGTGCTTGTCTATATTTGTGCGTGTCTGTGAACGTACATGTACGAGGATGTCTCTATTGTTTGAATATGGGTGTCCTTATGTGCGTACGAGCCTAGTATATCTACGTCTGTGTATGTGTGTGTACATACGTAATATATGTATGTGTTTGTATATTATAACTATGTGGTTTGGGGGGGGGGGGGGGT
>JAUKPP010263748.1:0-10297 GCA_032273245.1 Phyllaplysia taylori
TGTTTGAATCCGTTTGGATCCCTCACAATACCATCTCCGTTGGAGAGCCACTCATCTCCTTATCTACAATCTACACATACAAAAAAGGGCATACTGTTGAATAAAACGCCCCTAATTGCTTACTCACACATAATATAAATCGGCCTACATTATGCAAATACGCAAGCACTGTTCGAATCGATGTCCTGTACTTTTGAAAAGCATAATACACCTGTTTATTACGTTAAGTGGTATTGGCATCAGAAATTTTTTAAGTACAGCAGAAGCCCATATAGTCTACCAACACGCCAATTACTCATCGTACACACAACTAAGAGCCCCCCCCCCCGCCCCCTGCACCCTCTCTCGCTCTTTCTCTCTCTCTCTCTCTCTCGCTCTCTCTCTCTCTCTCTCTCTCTCTTTCAAATACACACACGTACACACACACATACATACACACACACCAGAAAAATACCAACTTCAGCGCCACCACCACCCACCCGCCCTCTTTCCATCCCAACTTCCTTTTCCCGTCCATGCATAATTCCAACACAGTCCTGCGAGCCGACTTCATCTCTATCGCCATTGATATTTAATCAAGATTGACTGCATCCAGTAAGCACGGAGCCTCGGAGGTGCCATAAAAAACCGTTTGTCTCTGTGTGCGCTGGTCACGGCACTGTCGATGAAGTCTTGGGCCAACTTCCGCTGTGTCTGTCCGCCAACACCTTCTCGCTGCCCTCACAACTGATTTAGGCTATCTCAGATTTCTTTATAAATTGAAACTATAACATTAGGTCCAGTGAGTTCGTTGCTGCTGTCACGGTTTTGAATTATTACAAATGTGGAGATGGTGCAGAGTAGTTTTGAGGCGGCACCAACAGCGCAGTAAGAGACAAGAGATGATGTAAGCTATAAGGGTCATGACTTTTGGTCCGCATGCCATAAAGTCCTCTCTACTTCTAATTCTTTTTCCTTGACCGGGTTTTGAAATGGTCTCTTCACTTATCACTGAAGAGTCAAGTTTAAATCTCAACTGGGGAATTTTGCCTGATGTGGCTTTTCGTGACCACGACGTGCCTGCGGGCACAGTGCACAAAGAACAAGACTCAGGGAAAGAAGCTAAAACAACCGAAGGCTTACAGCTTTATAAATAACTTACTCCTTACTACTCGTACTACTTCCCAACTGTGGTCGAGCAACTGCACTTTTGTTTACCTTCACTCTGGATTAGCCCTGACAAGGGTTAAAGTAAAACTGAAACCTAATCTTCGTCCATTTTTTCCCGTTTTAACAAAGTCTCTCACCAGACTTTAGATCCATAATATTCAGTTCTCTCTCTTTCTCTCTGTCTCTCTGTCTGTCTGTCCCTCTCTCTTGTCAAAAGACACACAATCCTATTTTCTTGCATGTATTTGTTTTATATCGTGGTTACAGTTATTGCCGGGAAAATGCGAATTGCTGAACTGTCAACAGAACATAAAAAGCTTTCTCTTAACATTAACCCACAATTTGCATTTACTACGACTTGACTTTGGTGACCCTGAGAAAAAAAATTGGACTCTTTAATATTAATTTTTGATTTGATCCCCGTGGTGGATACAATGCGCAATAGCCACACTTTAATGCTCACAGTGCGTGTAAATCGTCAAAATTCCTCAAACAGCAGTGTGTTGGGAAAGCTAATACACCAAGTAACTCTATCTTCGATTGTAATTTCCTCAGCTTTGTCTCTATGCTTGAAGCGTTTTGATTGTCCTCACTCCTGCATTTTATCGGCGTGATTGACCTTTTGGATCGATGAAAACGAGGACAAGAACGCTTAAATGAATGTTATGCAGTAGTTTCATCAAGGTGCTTGGAAAATACCAGGAGAACATAGAGTTCTCCTTGTTTGCTTTTCTGGTCGTGATGAGTTTGATTTAGTCTTGTGTACTCGCCAAACATGGGCTGTCGTGGAAGAATTTTCTTTGACACAAAGGTCTTCCTTCCGAACTTGCATTAGAGCCCACTGCTGTTAAAGAGTTATACATTTTTCTATGAAATAACATGACATCACATTTTTACATACCTGCAAAGGGCAACAAAATTAACCCTCTTAACATTTGGTAACACTGTAAGGTCATATTGCAGGCAAGCTACTTCAACCCTTTCGATATATTCCAGATCAGTATTACAGGGTGGGCCAAAATATCCTAAAGTGGGTTCCTTAGTTTTCGCCATAATATTGTCACTTAACAGCCAGCGGATTTTAACGAAACTTCAAATATCGTATTGTAAGAGTGTCCAATCGAAAAAGATCCTGAAAGTTTTAAAGTGTTTTATGATAGGGCTAAAAAATCATCCGTAATTTCCAAAGCCACCCTCTTTTCTGAAAATGCGTGATATTTCAGAATATTATGCAATAAATTGGTTTGCATTGTGCACGTCTTTAGACGGAAATGTAGGTTTTCAAAAACTTGTGCTCATGAAAATAGATAGCCTACACTTTGTAGTATACTAAGCTTGTATATCTCTTGACATTAACATAATAGAGTTAAAAATAGGATTTCCTGCATTTTGTAAGTTTTGCTGAGTGTGTTTTGCCGTAGGGAGTGAAAGACTAAGATGATGCTCTACTTTCCCATGGAATAAGAACACAAAATGAAACAAATACAGATTTAATAAAAATTGTATAATCCAGCAAAAGCAGAGGTTTTCTCTATTTCAGGTGTCAGTTCATACAACCCGCTTTGACTGCATAAAAACGCTTAACTATAAACGTGCTCATCGAAGCATATTATTCCTCAGGACGACAACTTGATGATGATTGATTCAAACAAACGATCAATTGAAGATCATCCAATGGACTTCATGATACAATTTCCTTCAGCTGTTCCGGCCATGTCTTAAGAACTCTCTATTGACCAAATCCTTTTCGTCAGGTTTTGGCCTCTCAAAGATTTATTCTTAAAAAGCAACATTAACAAAGGAATGAGAAACATGTTCTGTGATTGAAAGATCCGAGTTTACAGCAAATTGACATGTCTTCTTAAAATACGAGTTTCTTTGCTTTCTGGGTATCAGACAATATGAAATTTTCCGCCTTGACACATTTACAATTACGTGAAGCTTCGTAAAAATTCGTTGACCATGAAGCGAAATATGGCGAAAAACCAGGAACCGATGTTTGGGGCTCACTCTATAAATACATGAGCCAGGTAGTGCACCCATGAACACGAACATGCAAAACTGGTGTCTTATTAAACAACGCAATTGCGGTTCTCTTGTGCTGATTATGCAGATCGTAGACAATACAAGAATCCTTTTTTTATACAGCAACGGTATAACATTATCAAGGCCTGTGAGTATACCACATAATAGCAAGAATGCAGTTTTTTTAGTACTAACAAAGACACTGATTAATAATTACCAGAGCCCTCTCTTTTATAACAAGGAATTTGCCTTTTTAAAAACGGTTACTAAATTCATGTTCGAAATTCAGTGTTGTTGTTTTTCGTTTTTTTTAAAGCGTAATTTGATTTTGACCGTCACAAACGACTTAACCGTGACATTCTCCAACCTCAGTTACAATGGAATCTGACTTTGCATCCTGAGATCAGCAGGAAACGCCACTTTTAATGTTTATTTTCTGATTTTTCACGCAAGTTCGTAGCACTATTCTATGGCACCCTAAAATACTTGGCGACGACATTCAAATTGACCTCTAAAAGTCCCCAGAGCTCAAATTTGAGTTGCATCCCAATCGAAATATTATGTTTATGGTTTGTTCCACCTATCCTGAAAGTACATGCTTTTCTAAAAAAAAATGCACAATTTCTCAGCTAAGCAGCTTGACTAATAGAAACATGATGATTCAGAATACAAGGAATAATTAACGGCTGCCTACAGTCTTACAAGTATAGAATCTGTAGTGCAAAATGCCTGGGGTCAAACAGTCTAGAGAAAGTAACCGAGCCTAAAGGGACGTAGATCTAATATTATTTTTCAAAAGCGTATTTAAGACGTCTAAAGATAGCACGCACTTGATGGTAGGACCCAAAGCTACAGCTCCTAGCGTTTCTACAATCCTTAAGAGACAGGACAAAATTGGCTCTCCAAAGGAGCTGCTGCCTAATGGGATCCCAGGGGATCTTGTAAAAAAAAGGCAGTAATAAGTAGAGAGACACAAATAGCGACAGAAATGTCAAATCTCGACAAGAATGCAGTGGACATACTTAAAGATAATTAAAAAAAAACCCAGATAGTTAACTTGATTACCTATAATTCAGATTTTACGACACGATCGGCATAGCTGTGCAAGGGTGTGGACAGGATTAAGCAATTGAAAGGAAGAGTTGAACTTATTTATTATAGAGGCTCCAGCTTCTTTGGCTGTTTTAGCTCCACGAAAAGGAGTAGGGGTAGATCACTCCACCAGAACGTCCGCCAACCACCCGCGTAAACGACATTATTGCAGGGTACAACTGTGAGAGTCTGTGAGTTAGCTATGATAATTTACTTATCTTGTAACACTATAGCGTCAATTGATAGTCGGCCTGGTTTGGTTGGGTTACCAGTTTTACATCACTTGCAAAACATCACTTCGATCCTGCCTGTCAGGGCCACCCTGGGCTGAGAGGGACAAAAAAATACAGCAGAAAAAATCCCAGATTGTCCGCGCGTGGGTCGAATCGGGTCTTTTGCATGCTAGGAGAAGAGCCTAACCACTACACCACAGCGCCTGTAGTGTCGGGCTTCTTCGATCCTGCATTAGAGGGACAAGGATTGATATAGGCTTACTTCAAAACAACATTATCATTCCAGTTTATTTGTGTTTGTTTGATTTTGGTTGTCTGGGGAAAAGTCCAGAGACCTGGGAGAAAACGTAAAGCTAAGCTGAACTGTAAGACGAGATAGGCCAAGGTAATGAAATGGACATGTTCTAAACTCAGTTTGTTTTCTTTTCCATCTTTAGGATTCGAAGTCATCGGAGAACCATCACAATGGAAATGATTCCGTGAATCATGCCTCGACAGTGAACATGTTCCATACGATTTAACAGTTCGCTTGGAGCTTGATTGGATAAAATATCAGGTGCAACACATTCCAGGAAACAAGTAACGGATATTATATTGCATTTTGTGGAAGCGTTTCTGGATACACTGTCACTTGCTTGTAAGTACAATGTCTTACCACGGATAATATGTGTTTCTTTTTACAGAAAGTTCTCTTGTATTTGCTCTTATTTTGATTTGTCCCTTGCAACATTGTCAGTTCATTTAAGAGACAGGCTACTTTGACCCTGCCTGTCAGGGCCAACCCGGGCTAAGAGGGAAAGAAATCCCAGCAGAAAAAAACGCAGATCGTCAGCGCCCAGAATCGATTTCAGGTCTTCCGTATGACAGGCGAAGAGCGTAACCAGAGCGCCATTTTTCTCCTGTATTCAAACAAATAAAATTATTTAAATAAATATGTGTCCTCATGGTGCAGTGCCATAATGCCAGTGTGGTTTGTCGCATCGCTAACTTTGTTTGTAGAAAATTACAGCAAAAAAGCATAAAACTAAAGTTTCATCTGTAGAAGTGAAGTCTAATTTATATTTTACTTTTCACCAATTTTATAAGAATAAAATAAAGCCACTATATTTGTTTTATAACCGTTTACCCTGCCTTTATTTTTACTCTAGTGAAACCCTTTTCTCGCTACCGGCATAGGCTCAACGATTTTCTCTGTTGCACGGACCTTGGGTTCTATTCACAATTCATTTTGGGCTAAAATAGCTTGGAAGTACATCTATGTCTACCAGGTAGGAATAAGTAATCTATATTATGATTATATATGTGTCATTGATCTTGCGTTTTACAAAATTGGTTTTACGTTTGTCAATTTAGAAAATAACACCGTCATGGAAACCGCAAACTTTGTATAGCACACAAATAGTGATACTTTTATAAATCTGTGTATTGTACAATAATTGTCTCTTAATTTTTAAGACATTCCTTTCTCAGAAACTGAAAAATTATCTTGGTTAGGTTTTGAGATTCTCCGTTCTCTGTCGATGGATACCTTAACCACAAGGCTACAGAGGTGATATACGAATGAATTGTATCTAAGTGGGTTGATAAGTGATTCATACGTAGTTCCGTAAAGAAAACCTGTAAAATTAGAAAATCCCATCAAACTATAGAATTTCATGAAGTCCTTTTCTCAGAGAAACTCTTTTAAAATATGACCTATTATTATATTACCCCAGCTATAGTGGCGCCGCCTGCTACGTCTTGGCCTAATTTCGCCTTGAAACCCTCATGTCTTTCTTGGCCTTCTTGCACCCAGCACAAAAGAACAGAGCAAAAGACTAGAAAAATCAAAGAAAGATTACACTAACAACAACAACAACAACAACAACAACAACAACAACAACAACAAAGTTCTAAAAAAAAGAAAAAAAGAAAAAAAAAACCCGACAGAAATAATATATTAGTATGAATAGGCTGAAGCTGTTTCTTAGCAACACTTGCTAAAACGGTAAAAAAATTGGTTTCTCTATAAATTACAACTTGTTTGCAATGCTAAGCTCAAGGATCAATTTGATGCTTGCCGCAGTTCAGCGCTAACCAGCCAAAGAAGAGCAATTTAATTAGCTCTACACAAGGACGCCGACTAATGAACAAGGGGATGGAATGTCTTTTTTTTACAATTTTACCATTGATGAGAGCTAAGTTTGGTTATCGTGCTCTAAAGTGTGGAATATCTAGAAACGTAATCGAGAACATATGTTAAATAACATTACTACATCACATACATTGAGGATAAACTACAATGTGGTGAATGGATGCTTGTACAAAGTGAGAGTTGGGTTGGGCTTTTTTTTAGAAAAAAAAGGGGAAAAGATTCTTAAGCCTATACAAGGGTCACCGGCGTCTGTACTGTAATGGTCAAACTATTCATCTGTCACATGGTAGACGCCACTTTGGTCCAACGCGCTGACGATCTGCGGCTTTTTTTCACTGCGATTTTTCTCTCTCATCACGGGTTGGTCCTGACATGCAGGGTCGAAGTAGCCCGTCTCTTAAATGATATTGTAGCGTTGCAAGGAACGTAAAACTGGTAACCACACCAAACATCTGGCTCGTCTAAGTATTTAAGATCTCTGGTAGCCCCAATGAACATTTAGGCTTTCAGAACCACGGCTAAGCGCAATTTTCGTGAACAGACTTCAAGCCACCAAAGCCTTTACGGTCACCGGAAGTAGGAAATTCTAGCCTAATGGCTTTGATAATGTGTACGCCTAGACAATATTATGGCCAATGGACGTACGTGCCTCATTGAAACGAAAGGTAAATAGTAAAATCTAGAGACCGCCATCATTAATTAAGAACGTCGGAGACTGCATTGTATCTCATAAAACTACATGTACATTCATCCATCTAATCTGTTTTATTACTATGCATTTAAGACATCTTCAGCTATCTATATAATGCAGATGCTTTGAGGTCGACGTATCAGATTTGCTCAGGTGAACTATCGCGAAGTTCATCAGCGGTGATTTGTCTATAAAGACTTGCATCGATTGCAGAATGCCACTGGGATGTGTTCGGCCAGCGTGAGTAAAAGTAAGAGCTGTCAGATACTTTTCGCCAGCAAATTGATCGAATTTCAATAGCCAATCAAGCAATAATTTACCAGTTTTACTAAAACCTTTTTGATAAGTGCACTGGTGTTGTCCTATCTTTCTGGTTCCTTTTTTATGTTGCTATTTATGGTCCTAATCTACTTTTCACACTCGGCAAATGAGCAAGCATAATATAATTATACATAGTATGTTTAGGGAAAATCTGTAAGTACCAGACGTCTTTCAAGTCATTTCAAACGTCGATGATGATGAAGTTGCAACATTTGCTTTGTGTGCGCGTGTGCGTGTGTGTGTGTGTGTGTGTGTGTGTACGTGCATATGTGTGTGCGTGTAAGTTTTGGTATGAATTTGCATGCCTGCGCAGGCGCCAGAAACCGCATATTTGATTTGTTGATACGTGGGAATGTGTGTGCGTGTGTGTGTGTGTATGTACGTGTGTGTTTGTGTGTGTATGCATACAGGCGTGTTTGTTTATCATGTCTGTGCGCGAGGATGTGCGCGAATGCGCTGTGAATAATAATATGGGTATTCGAGATGTACAGGGTGTTTTTTTATATTGATCGATTCTAAATTGATGTAAGTCAAAGACGGTAAGAGATATAAATACTCTGTTTTCTATCGATTAAACCTCATTCATTTAAGTTTTGTCTGGTATCAAATCAGCCAATTTCATTGACACACTGTGCGACAGCGCCAGTTTGCGTGAACAGCCCACAATTTTTAGCGCGCAGAAATGATGCTAATCTGCCATTTACTATGCACGTCTTGTGCGTTTACAAAGGAGATCGCGCGTCTGCAGTTCTGAGAAAATTCCAACTGAGCACAGCTAGAAAAGCCCAGTACAAGACTCAATCAGAGCTTGGTATCAAATTTAGTAGTGATGGGTACTGTGAATGGCTGTAACAACAAAGACAGCGAGAAGTGGACATGCGACTTGCTTTGTGCCCGATCAATTGAAAAAGACGACTTCATTTTGATACTCCCAGAAACATCCATCTCTTTGTAACTTCAAAGAATAAAACTCAAATTTTGTCTTCGTAAAACATAAAGCCAGAGCTTGTTACACATTAGTCCTCTTGGGAAAACAGTTTTCCTAATCTCTTTAACTGCCTTACGATGGTTTCTAGTAGTCCTTCTCTAGAGCGCTATTTGACGCCAAGGACTAAAAAGGACTTTGTTCCGCTAACTCCTTTTTAAAATGCACATTCTGTCAACATAACCTTATTGAGTATTCCAGAAAGAAAACTTGCATGGACAGTGAATGATGCGCAAAAAACCGTTTAAATTTAGCCCTACCATTTTAAAGTTCTTCAAGCTTAGAATCGATAAATATTAATAAAAACCACCCTGTATATCAAAACTACTTTTTCTCTATCTTTTAGGTTTGTTTGTGTTACCAGTTTCACGTCCCTTACCAAACTGTAAGGTTGTTTAAGAGACGGGCTACTTCAACCTTGCCACCCATGTGCCCCTCTTAGAGCCAACCGGGGCTGAGATGGATAAAACCCAACAGAAAATTGGCAGATTGAATTTGGATCTTTTGCATCACAGACGCTGGTGCATTTATACCGACTTAGGTCTATTAGTTATTTTGGGACCATCCATTTACTTTTAGAACTTGAGTCTGAAAGTCTAAGATCTTAGATTTGTTATTTGTCTTTGTCATTGTAGTCTTTTTCATTTACCTTTGTTTTCTTTTAGTTTACCAAGGCTTTCTCTAATCGCGTTTATATATTATTTTCGATGATAAAAGAAACATAAGAAGCTGGAGCCTCGAACTGACTAACTAGTCTTTCGGTAGTTTAGTTGAATTCAACTGATTCACCTAACCGTATGGATCTGAACATACTTTGAATCGTCCACATTAATGCAGCAAATGACATCAATTTGTGCTTGCTGTCCCATTACTGTAAAAGGAATTTACGACTTAAATTCGTGGACCACAATAGGAAGTAGACCACAAGATAAAAGCATACAAGAGTACAAATTGCTGATTGTTTATCAAAGAGGCGAATACCCCCACTACAGCCATTGTATTATTCGCCCTTGTGCAAAATAACCAACGAAATAGAACAAATAGTCATTAAGCACTTCAAATCATAGCTTACAACAGAAAATAGGCCGAGGATGAGAGCAAGGAAAAGTGCAAATGGAAAGGATTTATTTATTATTTTACAGTGTTACGTCCCTTGCAAAGGTGGGACTACTTCGACTAAGGGGGCCCGTCATTCCGTGCTTATACGAAGAAGGTAAAATTGGCATTTTGCGTTTTTCTTTACCTTTTCGCCCAATTTTTAATAAGGACGCAAGTGACATTTCGCGTTAATCATATTTAGAAAAAATATTTAGGCTACATTAGGGCTACATAATTATACAAAAGCGGTGTAAATTTTTTAACGCAGATTTTCTACAAGCATTTTACTATTCCGGTCGACCCAAAAGTGCCTTGATGTGATATTCCTCCTTCAATTTCTCCTTTTAAATGGCAGACGATTTTATGTTCCCTTCAATCAAGTTCGTTGAAACTGCTTTTAAAATTTGACCCTGCAGACATAATATATTTGAGTATGCGAGGGTGGGTCAATTTTAAGCTCAAGGATCAAGTTGCGACCTAAAGATTTATTGTAGTGCCTTACATTCAATGGTGCATAAACAAATGGGGGGGGGGGGGGGGGGGGGGCCGCGGAAAAAAAAAAAAAAAAA
>JAUKPP010263759.1:0-11676 GCA_032273245.1 Phyllaplysia taylori
CGTTCGCTGTCTATAGCCGGGTACCCATTTACACCTGGGTGAAGTGAGGAAAATTCGTGTAAAATGCCTTTCCCAAGAACACAATGTCGAGCCCGAGTTGGGATTTGAACCCGCAACCTTCCGATTACGAGTCCTGCAGCCTAACCACTAGACCACCGAACAAGAAGATATAAAAATCAGAATTGGTTGTTTTATCAACTGCTCCTCAAACACATGGGTTCTATAATTAATTAATTTTCAATAAATATGTATGCTGTGGTTCCCTCACAGTTCATGATATATCTTAATGCATTAGTGTAGGAAAAATATGATTCTCCTGACCTCAATACAAGTCATTGTCACTTATTCTGAAGTAAAGAGGCTAAGGCTGAAAGGCAAACCCCTAAGTTCTTGCTACCTGTTTGCCTGAAGCACAGAATCCATTAAGGAAATCTCTACACACAGAGGCCCCTGGGTTCACATTGACATGCAGGTATGGACAGCCTGGACGCACACATGACCCGCGAAGGTAAAACAGACACACTGGCATCTTGTGCACTGAAGCATTGTGGGAAAATGGACAGTTCAAGACGTTGCATTTTCCCCTCAGGAATCTGAAATAAACACAGATGGCACATCTGTTACAACAAAAAACTTAAACTTAAAGGCATCATCATATACAACTATTATATATTTGAGGTACCAGTATCAATCAAAAGCGCAGAGGTTTCATGAACAAAGACTTGGGTCATTTTGCAGTATACACTACAGTGAAGAGGATATATGACGTTTCAGTGCAATAGAAATCTGACCGGCGCCGTGGTATAATGGTTAGGCGCTTCGCCTGTCACGCAGAGGACGTGAATTCGAGGCCCGCGTAGGGCAATTTGTTTGATTGAGTATATTTCCGTTTTTCTTTTGGGACAATGTCCCTTTCGGCCCAGGTTGGCCCTGACAGGCAGGGTCAAAGTTGCCCGTCCCTTAAATGACCTTACAGTGTTGCAAGGGATGTTAAGCCAAAACCAAACCAACCCAATAGAAATCTGAAAACCTAGCTCATGAAAAAAATTGGCATGAAGAAAATGTGATAAAACTGTTTAACAAAGTTTCAACTTTGCATTTAATCTCTTGAGACAAAAGGTGTAACAAGAGTTGTAA
Source organism: Phyllaplysia taylori (assembly GCA_032273245.1). Classification (NCBI taxonomy): domain Eukaryota; kingdom Metazoa; phylum Mollusca; class Gastropoda; order Aplysiida; family Aplysiidae; genus Phyllaplysia; species Phyllaplysia taylori. The sequence continues at coordinate 1,138 of JAUKPP010263759.1, forward strand.
AATTGAATGAATTTCGTAAGGGTTAGTTCAAAGTAAAATGTAAATTTTATAACCTTGTGCACACAGCCACTTTGTCGACATCGTGGATGAACGGGCACTTGCTGCCTCTGTGGCATTTGCCAAATCGACCAAAAAAGATGCAATATTTCTTCTTTGCCTTCAGTTTACGGTTGTCTTTTTTGTATTTTGCTGCAGCAATAGCGATGCTTCTATACACAGCCCGGCTGAAAAATAAAAGAGATGTTTGATGTGAACAGTATAGCAACAGAAAAATGTACATCACATTCATTGACCAACATAAATGTATATGTACATATTATTCACAACAACAGGGTGCTGTCTCTAAATCTCAACCTTGCAGACGCATGAGATTAAACCGACATGAAACATTGTAATTAACAACTCATAAAGATTTTTTTTTCCGGATAAGATAAAAGAATTATCTAAACCCTCTTTTCATTAATAAATCATGGTGATTAATTATCCTGGGTGCATCTACAATATTATCGAAGAAACTGAAAATTAAAAAATTAATTTTTTTTTAACTTGAGTAGGCCTAATCGTTTCTAAAAGACTTTTATTCACAAAAAATTAAAGTCACAACCCACACAGAGTCATAGAAACTTATGTTGTTGGCTGTACCTCTGAACTAGACATGTGTAAAGTCCCTTTCTAATACTAAATTGTCTATATAGCAAAATCAAAAGATCCAAGAAGTCAACAAAGTAGATAATTTACAAATCCAACACTTTTGCCAGGGGCAGGCCATGCCAGTGCAAAGCTATGGCCATATCAACACAAAATCTTGAACATTAAGTTTGAATCCCTATCTTAGCCTACCACAATACCTGGCAGCTAGACGAGTCTTGTCATCAATGACTTTCTCTGACCCACCAGGACTTTGTTGCACAAACTTGACCCCACCAACATCCATCACCGATCTGCTGGTGCCAGCAGCACTTGTCAGGCCACTGGCAGAGGTCATGGTACCTGTCAGATGATAACCATCTTGTTATTATTTGGAAAAACATATGAAATGGAAATTGGAAATAAAATCCTAGTACTTTGGAACAGCCCCCATCAAAAGAGATCACAATGAACTGTGAACTCATCGGTACTTCTGTTTCCTTGACCACCACACTTGACTTTCACCTTCATCTCTGTAGCCTGAATTCCTTGGAAAAGCTTGTACCAGTTCTCAGGGACCTTCCCATCATTTTTGGGTAGTGTAACCATATGTTGCCAGAGAGCCTGGCTTTTATTATTACAATATTAATTGATGCCATTATAAAACCCTGATGCAGGAATCTCCATGAGAGATGGAAAGCTATAAAATTTTGACAGTCTATGGGGAGGAGCAATGCAATCTACCTAGATCTTGAAACTCACAATTTGATAAGTGAAAATGGATAGGAATGCCTCATTAAAACAAGAGGAGACCATTGAGATGGGTCATTGAGGTTAACCAATCTATAATCACAACAAGTTATGAGCCCATCAACAAAGCCTGCCTTATCTAGCCATGGTTCATCCTCTTGATGATTGGGCTAGAATGCTGTTCATCTAACTAAGATCCCATGTTTTCCTTGCTCCCGAGCACCAGGATCTTAAGTAGACACTACCGGTACTGTAATTTCATTTGCCCAAAAATTTATGAGAACCTGATTCATTGTGTTCTGACACAAATGCCATTGTCCTCATCTATTGCAATGGCTGGTTTGCTATTAAATCAACTAAGCAAGATCTTTTTTCACTTTCCTAAAAAATATTTAAAATCTTTTTTACAATAAAATGTCTCTTGGTACTGAAAAAAAGTTGATGGGATATATTATGTTCATCGAGCCAATCATATTATTTTGCCAATGATAAATTACTTGTGTTTGTCCGACACAGTCTCTTGCCACTCGCATCCATCTGGAAGTGAATGCCCCGCACAGAGATCAGCTTTGACTTTTGTTGACGCAAATCTGTAAAAAACATGTGCAAAATCCAAACTAAAATTTAACTATAGGAGAAAAGAAGCAGTCGTTTCAAACAAATAGCCAGCCATTCCTTCAATTTGACATACACCCTTATCATCTGCCATAACAATTTTGTTTGAAAAATATGACAAAAATCTTTTAAAAATCAACATATAAATTGATAATTATATGATCATTGACAGGTGTACTGATCAAAATGACTCCATGTAAGAAAGTTAAAAGTCACATCTAAAGTAACCACGGTCCAAATAAATATCAACATTTCTGCCCATGTTAACAACAAACTCATGACACGTTGAATTTAGATCATTACTTGGAGACAATAATACCATTCATTAACTAGAATTGGTAGAAAAGGCTATCAAATGAAAATGTTTCAAGATATAAGTAACTTTGACAAACACACACTTTTGATGTTGAGGACTTTCCTCTTTGCCATGGATGGGTGGAGCGGTGTGCATGTCCTCCCTTTGACTTTCAGTCTGCTGGATGAAATGCTTCCTGCCCTCGTCAGCTTGGAGTTGGTTGCCCTGTACAACTGCCCATCAATTACACGGAAGCGAAACTTTCCAGGATCTTGCTTCCCAGTTTGAACCTGGTTTCTCAAGGATGTTCTGTACAAGAAAAATTAACATACCTCAGTCAAGTCTGCAAGAAGTCAATTCGCTCAAAATCAACTCTCACTTAAAATCAACATCTTTCCGCCAACCCGGTGTTTTTTCCTTTCATGTTTCATCTATCTTTATTTAGAAGTCAACAGATGGTAGTTTCTCGACTGATTGACAATCATGAACACGGGCAAGATGGGAAAAATGTAAGAAGAGATGCTTCAGTGGAGTCTCGCGCACATTTTTCAATACAGCAGTTCCAATCACATCTGATTGCTTACTCTTTTCAGCTTACTCAGCCTCCGATAGACATATATCGCGGGTTGGCAGCTCAACTATCGCAACTAAATTTTTGCATATTCCAAGGCACTGGTGACGTGCGCATTCCCTGCAAAAATTCCAGTGTCCGGCGATTTAAAAATCAACAACTAACAATAGTCAAATTCCATACTACCATATCTTGATTAATATTGTAGCAGAAAATCAAGCTTTTTGCCTCTCACGTAATTTGTTAAGTTCCACGGTATGACGGTTTGAAATCTCTACTCAACATCTCAAGCATGGCACATAACAATGTCTTGCTCTGCCCTGACCTTTTTCTCACTCTTATTACTAGCATGCATGCCCAAAACCCTGAATCAGTTTCTATCTCTGCCGGTGGCCCCTATGCACCTCGCCCCACCAGTCCCAGACTTACTGACCCACACTACTCAGCTGACAAAGAGACATGCACCTCAATCGAGATCATCTCTAACTGTCGTAGTCGGGTTGAATTTATACATCAGCCAGCACGGTTCTCATACACAGCATGTCTTGACAAAACGGGTTTGTATCTCCCCTCAACAACTGATCAAGATGTTAGATAAAAAGTGCAAACAACCTCGCTTGAAGGTCAACACAGTTTCTTTGGTCCCGACTTATTGACTTAAAGCGAACCCAATGGCACATAAAATGATTATCCAGCAAATTATTGGAAAATCATATGATTTGATTTCTACCTCATAACATACTGTAACTGTAAGATCAAAAGAAACTCAACTGTACCTACAATAACTAATAACAGCATCCTTTGCCACTTAGAAAACCATCCAAATTCAAGAATGTCTCGACAGAGCTTTAAGCTCAGGTCACACTCTCACAAAGCAAGCAGCAAAAAATAAGCAAACAGCAATTCTTTTAACATGAAAGTTACTCCATTTTAAAAAATAGTAGACAAAGAAAGAAATTGTGTACTTATGAAAAAACATTAAGAAAAACAAACTCTTGAATTCTTCGGGATCCCAACTTGTAGCATCTTTGTTGTAGAGCCACTTTCATCTTCGTCTCAATGAAAAAACACAAACATTCTGAATATGAAAAGTAAAGTGCAAGACCAAAAACAAAAGTAAGAGTAGAAAGCATGACAAAATATGAAAACAGAAAAATTACCCCAAAATTTATGATATTTAGACTAGTAGAGCATCGGTAATCCGACAAATTCGCTTATCTGACACAATCTTAGGAAACCAAATTTATTCCTCTCTTTTATGTCTCGATAATCCAATAACTCCCGGTTCCTACACAAACATAGGTTAAGAGGGAACGAGTCTGATAATTACATAGAAAAAACTGTTCGATAATCCGACATCAGTTTTAAGATTCTTGGGCAGGCACGACCAGTTACACTTTAAAGGTCACTACACAAAGAAAAGATGAAATCTGAAAACCAGATGTGAAGCTGGTTACGTAGAATCCCATTCACCAAGACCGTGTGTTATATACACAGAAGGGACAAGAGCTTGTTAAATAGCAGACAATCAGTACAGTACCAAGCTTGACCACTACCCTTGGACTCCACATATCCACTTCCAACAGCGTTGAGCCTGATAACTTTTAAGGCGTGCCAGATGCCCATAAGAAAACAATATAAGCCATCTAGAAGCTCCTGACCCCCTCCTACTCATCCACTTCTCAATACTGTGTATGGTCCTAATACTAAGAAGATTTACACAAAGACCAATCGGCTTTACGAACTACACGAACACGTAGCCTACTAATTATGATGTTTTGACCAAAAGGTACACAAGATGGCAAAACTGAATGAAATTAAGTATCAAATAGGGTTATACGGGGTTGATCTAAAGCAGATCCGATAATCCGACAAACTCTGTAATCCAAAACTTTTGCCAGGGACGGGCGTTGTCGGATTATCGGCACTCTACTGTACAACCTATATAAATATACCTCTGGAATCGTTTCTGTGAGATCAGCCTAACATCTTTCACTGGTGTCCTATGCCAGGAGAATTTTGATGGGGTAACATGAGAAGATGCTGGTAGGAGAAAGAGTCAAAGAATCTTAAATTACAGACAATGTACACATGTTGTTCATGAGAATTCAGTTTAATATAATGTGTGTGTGTGTGCACAAATGTGATATGTGATGGTCAAACTCTCCCCATACTATAATGACAGCCACTTTCCACTATGAAATGTCATACATACAACACCTCAAGATGAATGCTTGATATTTTCTTAGAGCATCATCCCCATCACCTTTCCCCTTTCCTTCCTTCAGTTTTTTTCTCCTCCATCCTCTGTATTCCACTGTTGAAAAATATGGAAGCACTCTGACCAGCACAGTGGGAATAGGGAATCTCAGAGCCAATGTGACCTCATAGGCCACGGAAGCAAAAAAAGAGCATATTGAAGTTGCTGTTTTTTTAAAAACCCACCAAATCAATGTGATGATACTAGTAACCAAGTCATGGTAACGAATCATAACACAAAATAATCTTTGAGATTATTCCATGATTGAATATTCAGGCAATCATTTGTTAGGAAGAATGAATGGAAAGGCAAACTCTGCTGAGCTACACACCCCTGGGTCAGACTCAGTATCAGTTATGTTGAATAATATCCCATTTTTCATGATTTTAAAAAAACAACTGTGCATCATTCTCAGTTTTACAAATTTGGATGACAATAAATTTGACTTATGAAAGACAATAATATGTGATGTGTGCTGACAAAATAAGATGCTTTTTTAATTTTGACAATAATACATCATGCAAGTTGGCAAAGAAATTATATTTCTATTTTGTTAGTTGAAACGAAATCAAGATTTGAATGGAAGTGTCTGAAAGATACAATAGTGAACAAATTTATATAAAAATTTCTTGATGCATAAGAAACACGAGCCAAACTCCAGTCAAGACTCAAGACACACAAGTTTTGGATTCCATAAAAATATAGGTTACCTTGTAATCTACGAAATTAATAAGATAAATGCCGAATGTTTAATACAAAAAGCAATATTTCAGCATCAATCATTTTCACCTCTACATTGAATTTCCATGATTATCTCCGCTTCCATATATAGTGAGAAATAACTCATTTTGTCAGCTCGCCCCACATATATAATAGAACAAGAAAAGGAACTCAAAGTGACATCAAAACTTCCTCAGAAATATTGTTCCGGTAATAAATACATAAATCTACAGGGAAATGACTCACAAGGTGCAAGATTGTCTGATTTCAATGTTCGCCTCCAAACAAATTTACTGTTGCCGTGCTGTCTGCTCTTCAATGAGTCTTTCTTCACTTTGGTAATTAAAGACTTGCTACCAGGAGATTTCACCCAGTGGTGTCTGCTGTTTCTCCTCGCTGACAAAATTTGACGTCGTGCAACAGGACCTTTACCCTCCTCCTGACGCATCCTGTTGTCAAGTTTGTGAAGGTTATGGTTGGGGTTACATCCATTAAGCTTCCCAGTCATGTCCACCCCACTGTCTTTGAAAATCTTCACAGCATTATCAACACTAGAGACACTGCACTGAGCAGAAAGATTCTCATAACTGTTGCTGACATTTGGTCGTCTGTCAAGCTTGTGCCGATTTTTGCTCACTTGGTGTTGACGTCTGTCAAGCTTGTGTTGATTTTTGCTTTCTTGATGCTGACGTCTGTCTAGCTTGAGCTTATTTCTGCTCACCTCAGGCTCAAGTCTGTTTAGTGTGTGTCCATTTCTACACGGTTCAGTTGGCCGTCTGTCCAGTTTGTGAGGACTGACAGCAGGGGAGGTGGAATGTGCAGTCTGTTGACCCAGTCTTCTGTCCAGTTTGAGTAAGGCTCTGTTGACCTTGTGAACAGGGAAAAGCTGAGATGCAGATTTCAGCCCCAGTGTTGGGGAGAGTCGTTTCAGCTTGTACTTACTAACCACTTTTGCTGCTGTTTGCACTTTAAGCTGGGGGGTCTTCCTGATAAGCTTCTTACTTCCCTGAAAGTGTCTCTTATTGGGAGTTTCATCCTGAGTTCTAAGAGATATATTTTGTACAAAACTGGCCGGGTTTCGAGTTGTAGTTGAAGCATACTGTTGACTTCCCACTGAAGTCAGATGAGAGCTGCTTACAGGAAGAGGTGGTTTCTGTGATGAGGTCTGAATTAGGGAATTTGAGAGCCCACAAGATGGTCCTGCATCCCTATTAAAAGGCGCTTGTGTTTTCACCAGTTTGTACCGTGATGCCACTATATTTGGTGCATGAACATTTGTATGAGGTTTATGAGGGTTTACTGTGGCAGTCCTTGGTGTCAATGACGAGATGCTCGTGCTTGGACATGGGAAAGTGCCGTGTGTACCACCATTAGATGTGCTAATGTGTGATGAATGACAATACGAGCTATCATCAGGGATTGATACTGAGGTCGAAGACGTCTTCACAGGTAAAAGAACAGTTCTGAAGTCTGATGATGCAGAAGACTGTCCAATATCTGTTGTTTTATGACTATAGCTGGATTTCTTTTCAACATTGCTCCTAGTGGGAAGAACTGTACGTGTATTGCTTGCTGTGAGATTAGTTGAATGCATTGTACTTCCTTGATTGATATCTTTTGAGCTGCTCGCACTGCCTGTTCTTTCTAAAAACAAGGATCTTGCTGACACTGCACTTTTATGTTCATCCAATGTTTTTACAGAATCGTACCGAAGTGTTTTCTGAACAACTGTTGGTGAAGGAATAGGAACAGGGTCTGGATAAAAGTATAATTGCTCATTGTCACTCCTTCTTGTATCATATGAAAAAATCCTGGACTGAGCCAACTGTCTACGTTGCACACTTTGCTCTCCAAATTTTTCTTGATTAAGTTTTCCATTGACAAGATTCCTAGTTGCAGAGGCAGACCTGTCAACACTGCTAGTTATGGAAGTTCTTTGAGGAGGCAACTTAACAATTCTTTCAGAATTTGTTAAGCTCTTGCTTCCAGCTGACTTTGGCTGATTTTTCATTTGTGTCCTTTTGAATTCTATGTCATTTTTCATATAACGAATCTTTAACTCCATTTCCTCCAAATAGTTCAGGTATTTGAGCGATGTAGCTTCACTGGAATTTGCCCTCTCCTCTGTCTGCTGGTGAGCCATTGTAGAATCTCTAGACTTTCCTCCTTCCCTTGTAAATCTGAAAGAAGAAATGGGTAAGACAAAACATATGAAAGATCACTATACACAACCAAGAGACTAAAATTCTAGTGACGGAAAATTCTTAGTAGGTAGAGAGAGTTCATTCTGTGATTCTTTGTCATTGTCAACACCGGGGGAGTTCTCAATGAAGACTCCAGTCAGAGGTCACACATTTTATCTGTCTGGGGAGGGGGTGCAGGATAGTATCAATTACATGAATTTGCTTGGAACCTCCATCTGTGGTGTAATGGATAGATTTTTGCATATCACACAGATCCCCCAGTTCAATTTTCAAGTGAGGAGGAGCATCTATGTCTTTCTGTGGAGATCCACACTTTTCAGTCTGTGTTGGCCCAGACAGGCAGGATCAAAGTAGCCCATCTCTTTAAAGTGACTTTACAGTGTTTGCAAGGGATATAAAAGTATTTCCAAGGGACACAAAAACTTAATATAAAAAAGAGTTGTAATTGTAGGAAGTCTTTTCTAACACAATACCATTCAATACCTCAAGCTAGAACAAAGAAATGTGCCGTCGCCACTAAACGAACAAGCAACACCATTGTGGCAAGTCTCTTGTTACCGACTGGGTAAACAGACGGACCACTGGCTTTGCCTTCACTTCGTGTTGGTGAGGAATTACAATGTATTGCAAATTATGGGAGGGGCTAATAACGACAGGTTAATGAATGGTCGCTTGCCACACTCATCCACAGCTGAAAATTTGTTAACCAATGACCAACACAGGTAAGCGTTAACCTTGCCAATGCTCAGTGCCGGTCAACGACTTGTAGGAGGGGCCAAAAATGTGTAACAACGATAGATGAAAAGAATAGATGACAGGACAAGGACTCATCATTCGTCTACAGCGATAGGCGCCCATGATTATTTATGGCAACGTGTCGGGTGAAAAAAGAGTCGAGTGGTCGTCTTGGACAGGTTTTTGTGGCCGTTGGTTAGTAAAATAGGGTGGTCGTGGTCACTTTGGACAGGTGGTAGTCTTGAACAGTGTCATTATAGAGAAAAATCAAGGGGTAAGTGAGAAGTGGTCGTTTATACAGGTGGTCGCTACAGCAGGTTTGACTGTATTTTTGTTTTTTGTTTTAAAAATATTATTCTTTCATAAATTTCCACCTACATGTATATGCACGATTTTATTGATCGCATCAACGTGCCAATCGGTAGGCAGGTGTAGACACACACCAAACTCTAGAGATTAGATTTAAAATTATCATTTTATTGATCCGCATGGGGAAATTTTGGATACAATAGCATACATACATTCATATTAAGCTCTTGTTTTGTCTAGTTCTGCCTTAATCAAGATATCAAATATAAAATTTTTTTGCAAAACTCAAATAAAGCCATATTTCCCAAAGAAAAGCTATTAATTTTTTAATAAATTTGCCGCACGCGAGTAAATTAAACTGGTTTTATTTATCGCGACAAAGTGCCGAGTCATCGCACTCTACTTTCACTTTCCGTAGAGCCAGTACAAAGGGCGCCAGAGTTTCAGGCTTGCCAATTTGTCAGTAAGACAATTAAGGACAGAAGAGGAGAGTGTGGTAGCTGCATTTGTAAACTTTGCTGGTTCCATGGGAGGAAAGGAGGGGAAAATTGGGATACAGAGGGAGAGGGAGAGAGAGAAGGGAGGGGGGAGAAAGAGGGAGAGACAAAGGGTGAGAAAAAGAGAAGAAAGGTAGAAAAGGATTATATATCTTCTATCCCCATGGTCATTCACTCATGGCCGCCACAGCGGCATATTCACCAAATGTAACGTGATAGAAAGAACAATGTTTTTATTTTCACTGCGCAAGGCACATTTCAGGACAATATTTTTTATACACACCAGGGATGTGGATGACTGCAGCCTAATATTTATTTAATTTTAGGCACATCCCAGGATGTGGATGGTATTTTTTTATACACATCCCAGGATGTGGATAATATTTTTTTTATATATCTAGGTTGCCCCAGTTTTCGCCCACCTAAGAACGCATATAGTTTATCTAGAATAAGATAAGATAAACTTAATGTCCAGATAGGAAACTTTTATTCGTGGTTACAACAAGGACACATGACGTAAAAATAACAGTTGATGTACATTTAAAGATTTGCATATATTTATGTAGACATTTTAACTAAAAGTGATGACAAAAAAATGTCTTAAAAGAAACAGGATAATATCACTTGTGTATACAGTATACATTAATATTACTATAAATAGAGCATATTATTATTCATGGTATACCAGATATAAGAGTACATAGATCTATAAGAAGTGTAAAATCATGGGAAAATAATTTAACATGAAAAATAAAGATTATCCTGTCTTATCTTATCTTATTATTATTACTACAACTATTATTATTATTAGCTTAAACTTTAGACAGGACACAGATTCTTTAACTTTGAACGGAAGGACTTCCGTAACGAGGGACCACGTCTCTAACCCACTTCAAACCCTACAACCCATGCTCCTCTGAAACCTCAAGAATCATAACAATCATATTTTATTTATT
>JAUKPP010263770.1:0-11676 GCA_032273245.1 Phyllaplysia taylori
GAGATGAGGTTGGTCCTTCTTTTTTTCAGGGCAGTGAACGAATTAAATTTCCTCACAAATTGCGACGTCTTTTGACATACAGTCCTGCTGTGGTGAGCTCAGACTCAGACTTCACTCCTAACTTCATCACATGTTTTGTTTGGCTCATCGCTTATTGTCTGGCAACAATAGATTTTACGCATTTCAAAGCCCCGAGCGTCTCTCACCACACCGCTACAATCAAAGAGGGTGTGGCTGAGCCTTGAAAGGAAATTTTGAATCTATTATTGGCATTTACTATTATTAGCTGCGGCAGCTCACGGGCCAAGACATATGAGCTACGCATAGCTAATCAGTCTTGGCTCGCGGGGTCTCGTCGCACGGCGCTTGGGAAAATGGGGCGCACATGAAAGGAGAGGCACTAAATACTTGATACTTGGCGATAAGGGTATTAATACATGCTACCTGAGGGCACGAACTACATATATTTCATTAGGTATGTACCGCGATTTGCCCCTGCCTGTCAGTCAGACTCACTCAGTCACTGTACTGTCGCTGTCACTGTCAGTCACTGGCAACCTGGACTGAGAGTGAGAGGGACAGGTCCCATCAGAGAATCGCAGTTGCTTGCCCTCACACAGGAATCAAACTCATTACTCAAGTCTTCTGAGTGATAGGCGAAGAGCCTAGCCATTATTATTACACCACAGATGCCAGTCCCCTTAGTGTATAAAACAGCCTATTCTTTGATGAATTTCCTCTTCATAAAGCAGTCCTATGCAGTAGTGAAACGTGTATAAGGATGGCAAACAATGCTTGCTCCAACTTTTTGCCTTCCTTAACTGAAATCCATCACATATGTTCACTGATTATAATATCAAATCCTATTTCATAGTTTCCAAAATGTGCCCAGCAAACACACGTTACTTGAGTTCTGGGAACCTAAGTTTTTCCGCACTTGTAGCAAACGGCTTTCTTTTGCAGCAATTTTCCCGGCAAACAAACAGCTTAGGTATAGGAGCCTATATACAGCATGCACAGTAGAAATTTCCTGTCGCGAGTAAAAATTCATCCATAATTGTAATTGTATATACTTTTATAATTAGTCTATATGTGGTGTGTGAGTTTGTATCGACATCATTCGCCTGGCCAGTCAAGAAAATTCGAATTGGATTATAATGAATTATATAGTGGTTCGTGCTGTCGTCAAACTTGTATCGATACCCTGCCTGGTAAATGTAAAGAATGCCTCTCTCTTCCCCTCGCCGGTGGCACTGTGCAAGAAGACGCGCGAGCTGCCTCCGCTGATTATAGGCCAAAAATAGATTCAAACTTTCCTTTAAGGCACTCGGTCATTAGTGCTGCACCCTCTTTGATTGCAGTGGGTTGGTTTAGTTATTAATATTAGTTTGGGCCTCTTGCAACGCTGTAAAATCTTTTAAGAGACGGACTAGTTCGATCCTGCCTGTCACAGTCAGTCCAGGTTGAATTTAAGTAGATTAGACCGATGCTGTGGTGTAATGGTTAGGCTCTCTGCCTATCATCCGAAAGACTCGAGTTCAATCAGCGTGAAAATCTATTGTTGCTGGACAATAAGCTCTGAGCCAACTAAACATGTGATGAACTTAGGAGTGAAGTCTGAGCTCGCAGTAGGACTGTCAAAAGATGCCACATTTTGTGACAAATATTTAATATGTTCGCTGCATTAAATGAAGAAGGATCAACCTCATTGTTCAGTAGACACATAGTTGTTTTGTTTTAATGACTTTTAAAAAAATGCGTATACTCCAATAACCATGCATCATCCTACCATCAATTTTTGCTTGCTCTTAGTCAAAGGGCACACTACGCCCCTGGTCCTATGTAATCTCAATGTAGGCCTATCTAGATTAGGTTTATTTTCACAGTTTTGTTTAATGGAGCATGTTTTTCTGATCGAAAAGTGGATCTGTAATGGCATGATGCAAAGTTTTATTTTTTGTGCTTCTGTTTTAGTTTTAGCCCAGGATTTTGCCAATGAATTCTACAATCAAATTGAATCCTCTATGTCTCTCTTCCTTGCAGACACTCAAGACAGATTCAACGTATGGTACGAATATTTTCATCAAGCTCTCTGATTTTATCCTTCAATTGAAGCATGGAGGAGTCTGCATCTACAGGAAAAACTGATCAGACACTTCATGGTTATGGGTCAACTGTCACCTCTGAGTCTCAACTTAATGGATTTGATTCTACAAGTGGGGAGAAAACTAACACACCTGGGTCAGAGCTGTTGACAAAGCATCAAGATATCGCAGCTGCCCTGGCACCGCATGAAATCATTGATGTCCACCAGCATATAGATGTCATTGAAGGTTAGTGATTCAACTTAAGAGTGTTCTATTGTTCAGTCAATGTGTTCAAGTTCTATGCTTCCCTATTTTTTAAAGTTTTGTGGTAAAAGATAGTCTGCATGTTGTTTTTTCTTGCTAACATATGGAAAGAGAAGAGAAAAAAAGAGTTACTAAACCCTGGCAGGAAATGTGAATTAGTATCAGATGTATAGTAACTTTTCTGTTGTTATCGAAGCTTAAGATATGACACTTTGTCTGGAAATTATCTTTGATACGTTACATTTTTAAAATTCTTAACTCCTGACATGTTTTGGGTTACTCATTCCATCTGTTTGCTTTACCTCTAGACTTCTAACGTGTTGCAAGCTTAATTTAAAACAAGCTCAGGTTAAATGGGGATGTGCTTGCTTCTGTTCACATTGAATATTGTCTTGAATCTTTAGGTGTCCTTGTTTATGTATTTTTGCAACCCACTGCATTGTTTTTTTCTTACAGTTTGCTTGTGCTTTGAACGGAACAATCGCTACAGCATATATGATAAGGATGGACAGCAGATTCTTTACACTTATGAAGGTAAGATTTTGCTTGTGAACTATATCAGGCCATTTTTTTTTCATATTTTTGTGCCCAAGTCATAGCATGTCAGATTCTTTACTAGGACAAGGGCTATTATATAATCTATTGGATTCTAAGCATTTTTGCCAGGGGCATAAAAGTCAATCCAAACTAAGCACTAAAGTGATTCATGTGAGTAACAATTAAACAAATTTGCTAACATACCCATATTTTCACCAACTAAATAAATGTGCTACTTCACAAATTAAAGACATAGGAATAGACGTCCAATCAGTGGTACTGTGAGCAATATTTCTTTTAAGCTGTCCTTTCTGTTGTTCCAGTGGCTTTAGCCCTTGCCATGTTCAGCTCTTGTCCCAGCTGTGCAGATTATTCTAGCACCTCGTCATGAAGTATCTGAATCTTGTTTGCTCAATGTTTCTTTGTCCTACTTGAGTCAACATCTTGTTGCTCTGACCTGGATCATTCACAAGTTCCTTCTCAGTTAAAATGCTTATCATATACCCCTCTCTACCCTTTGAAATACCCGTCAGAGTATGCTTTGCCTCACAACATATTTTCCTTGTCATCTGAAGTACCATTCCTCAAGTAACCAACCCTGTCCTTGGAGACCTCAGAGAAAGCAAGCCATGTATTTACATGAAACATGTATCTCTATCAACTTCTTAAATCTGAAACAGAAATTTTGTTTACTTCTCAGGAGCTCAGTGTGTCGCTCGCCAATGGTATGGATCACTCAGAGAGCTGACTATGACAACAACAGACAACGATGACAACCGATTACTAAGATTAGATCGGCCACTGCGCTGTTCCACAAGAATGTGCTATGCATGTTGCTGCCTTCAAGAACTAACTGTCAAAATGCCACCTGACAAAATTTTAGGAAGGGTCACAGAAAAGTATGTGAACATTTGTTGGTCTCATGCTATTTAAATTTGGCATTTTCCATAATTTCAAGGAGGGATTTTTTCTGTTAAAATGAAATCTGTACATAATGCATCCAAATTTTTGTCTTGTCAAACTACTTGAGTGTTACACAATTTGCAATTGGTGTTTTGGACTGCATATTTTATTTAACATGTTTTGGAAGATTGTGTATCTTTTAGCTCATAAACGTCATCTGTGGTGTCATGGTAAAGCTCTTCACCTAAGATGCAGAGGACAGGAGCTCAGTCCGGATGTTGGATGAACATCTCTGTCTCTCTACTGGGATATTGTATCCCTCAGCCGTGTTGACCCTGACAGGCTGCATCAAAGTAGTCTGTCTCTAAAATTACCTTACAGTGTTACGAGGAGTGTAAAGCCTTAACCAAGAAAACCAACATTACAGAAAGCTCATAGAGAAGGATGAAGTAAATTAGTGACTGCTATCTATACCGGTACATCTCTCTGATTCGGGATGCCAGAGAGAGGCCAGATCAGGGTTATTGCAATGTAGGCAACTCCAGAGCCTTGAGATTGAGTTTTAATGATCATTACTCTATGAATCGATAAAGAATAGCCTGGAGGTTAGTGAAGGATATGTATGGCTAAATCAAATCAGATGAAAGGATGTGAGTGTACCATTGTCAACAGGGAATTATTCAACAACTGAAATGCTTGTGAATGTTTGCATCTGATTCAAAGAGGTTTTCCTAACTTGAGTATAGTCCGTAAAATTCTAATGTCTGCTACCTTCTTTAGGAATTTTATTATGCCTTTCAGTACTGTAAGTTATGTTGCATGTTATGGTGCTCACAATCTGAAAGTAAAATTGCAGAGGAGAAGCATCTAGTGGATTTTGTGCCTTATTCAACATCCTTTATTCAGCTGAACAATCTTGAGTTTCTCAGCCATGAACTTGTATACATTATTATCATATTCCTTAGACAAAATTACCTTTTCTGTTTTGTCTATAAAGTGTTGCTTCTCTGATCACCATCAAATACATAGCTAAATTTTTTTATGGGTGTTCATATTTGTCTAACTTTTTCATCAACAAGCAATATTTTGTGTTTGCGCTCTTTCAAATATTAGGTGGAATTGTATCATTCCTTACTATGAACTGGAAGACCCTCAAGGAAATGTGACGTTCACCTTGGAGGGTACTGCCTGCCACTGCCGCATGTGTTGTGATATCAGATTCTCAGTAAGTAAACATTTCTATCTTTAACTTGAGTATACCCCCATGATGTTAATTTGATTTTTAAAAATACTCTGTTTTTTTATTTTCAGCCATATTGACTCTGATATTATGTTTTGTTTATCAGTGATGTCATGGCTTCTTCATGTTGTATTAGCGCATAGAAAGTCAAGATGAAAGAAAAAGCTGTTGCTCTTTGAAAACAATGAGGGCTGTCTAGAACATTTACATTGTTTCTATTTTAAATACTAATGACTTACCAACTGATCATACATTTCCTTGTCTTCTGACTTCAGTCTACAGTATTTTCAACCTATTTGTCTCTTTTACTCATGCATTTTTCATAACATGACACAAATTTCTTTACAACCGCCTCATAAAAGTAGCTGCCAGTGATGACGGTCATGTATGATGTCCTGTGTGATGTATAGGCTCTTTGTTTATCATGCAGACCTGTTGTATCCCTCTAATTCTGGGTTGGCCCTGACAGGCATTGTTGACAGGGCAACCCTCAGGGAAACTTAAGCCTGCTTGAGTGCTTAAGTAAAAAACAAAACAAGAAGAGGCTAAAACAGCTGAGGCTGGCGCATCCATAAATAAATCACTAGATACTACTAAGAAGTAGCTGCCTCTAAAATTACCTTATGATGTCACAAGGGACATAGCCGAAAACCAAATCAAACCGGCATTGTGAAGTCAATCAGAATAGCATTTTCTCCTGTGTGTATAGGCATTCTTTTCTGAACACTTTCAAAATGTGGTAGTAAGCAATGCTAACTGTACATCTAGGGTAGCCTGTAAATGTTTTCTACAACAAGGAGTGGAATCCATTATAAACTATCAATGATCTCTCCCAAATATTTATTTAGAATCTTATTATAGACAATTGATTTCTTGCCAGGTTAGAAATGCTTCTGGAGACCAAGTGGCATCCATTCATAAATACTGGGGAGGCTGCAAGAGCATTATTGGAGCTTGCAACAAGTACACAATCAAATGTAAGTTATGAAACATGTTTTGTTTTTGTTTGTTGGATAGGCCCTGTGTCTGAGTGAGCGTGTTTGCGTACTTGTGTGTGTTCGTGCTATAGAGTGTGTGGGCATGCTTGTAATTGTGCCCATGTTTGTGCTAGAGGGAGAGAGGAAAGAAGGGAAGAGAAGAAAGGAGATACAAAGGGGCATTTGGCATAGGGAGTAGGATACAAGTATAGTAGTAGTAACCTTGTAATACATCTTCATTTTCTTTGCATTGTCACCCATGGGAGTGTGTATGGGCGGCCAAGAAGAGATCTCCAGTTGTCTCTGTGTTGGGCGAGGCTGTCTTCTCCATCTTGTTCCAGCTGTCTGCCATCTGTCTGAGATCTGTCCCCAGGTCTCACTCCCAGGTGGATTGGGGTTTTCTCTCTTCCTCCTTTTGGGATTCCATCTTAGACTTTGCCTTGTTATGTTGTGTGCTGTTTTCCTTAAACATTATAATCATAATATGATATAATATTATGATACTATAATATTTCTCAAAAGCAGACGTTGTGTAGGCCTACTTTTTTGTCCCTTATTTTTCCATTCTTTCATATGTTCATAACTTAGAACTTGTCAATGTCATTTAGGTTTGTTCTTTTTCACCCCAGATCTTGTAGACCTATCCGGACAGGAAAAGGCAGTAATATATGGAGCAACGCATTTACTGGACTTCAATTACTTTGAAAGACACGGAAAATGCTTCTGAATTCTCATAATAGAGAATACCTGTAGAATCACACAACGGCGGTGGTCAAATAATCAAGGCATGCAGAGAAATGCAGCAGGTCTTTGCTTCTTTTCTTTCTTGTTTCTTTTTTCTGTGATGTAGTCAAATCAATTCTTTTTCAACATATAGTAAACAAATGTATAAACTCCAGTTTCTGAAAGTTTTTTTGTTTCTACTATTTGTTTGGGGCTCTGTTGTGTATGCAACTTGCAGGTCAGGTTGGGCATTATCATTAATAATAATTGTGAATGGCATGTGTAACTGTGAAGCTATTTAGTTCCACAACTTTCAGACACCATACAAAGGACTTTATTTTGATATTTTGATGGGACTCTTCTGTTAGTTAGTCTCTTCTATGTATTTTTATCTCTCTAATTGTGTGCTCTATATTAATATTTTGCTAAGAGAAATCATGTGATATGTATACTATAATGTATCCTTAAATTTTCTAATTGTAAATACTCTACATATTTATACATGTGTGTACATATTTATACATGTGTGCTGAATTTTGTGCAAAGTGTACACATATAATTTGGAGAAAACAATGTGCCTTTATTATCTTTTGTAGCAGTCTTTATTCTTCAGGGCTTCTTTCCCATGGCAGAATTTTAGTGGTTGTACATGATCCATCCTGTAGCTCCACTGTGAAAAAAATGCATTGTTTCAGAATTTAGACACCTCTTTCAATCAAATTAGAGCTCCTTACCTTCATCATTTAGTACTGACTGAACAAAAAAAATGAAACTAAAAACAAACAGCATGTTGCTCAACTTTCTTCTGAAACCCTTTTATTGACAACACCCACGTGATTTTACAATCCTCAGTTGAAATAAATGGTTCCTTCTTTATGTCTCAGATTTATGTTCTCACTTGTTATGGTAGTCAACTATGGATGAAAGGATGTCGCAAGAGTAATGAAAAACAGAGAAACTCATGCAAACTTCAACTTATCTGTTATATGCATAAATGTAAAGAGGAAGAGACTTGAAAAAAGAATAAATTTAGACCAAAGTCATTTCAAACAGTCGTAACATAAGTGGAGTCTACTGTAGTCGATAATTGAAGTCATCTGAACAGCGTATGATGCTCTTGGCTGACTTATTTTCGGATCATCAGCCCCTCCTGTGACTGTGAATTTCATTTATATTTATTGGTGGTGGGCTGTCACTTTTTTTATGTCAACATTATTTTACTACTTATATTTTTATATTAGTATCGTTAAATAGTATTAGTATTGTTAAAACATTATAGGACTTGTTATTGTTCTAGCTACTTAACTAAGGCAGATAATATATGCCAGTTGATGTAAAAATATTGCTTGTTATAACCTGTACTGAAGTAACATGTATTGCATGCAACATCTTTGTCTCAATTTATCGAAATCATTGTGTATAAGTGTATTTGTATATGGAATAACTTAACAAAAGCCAAAAAGCATTTGAAATCTTCTAAATTGTCTTGCAATCTGTCCAAATGAGCTGAAAATTGGAGAAGCTAAAGTGGAGGAAAGGCTCTGCATAGTCGACTTGTGCATTCAGAAGAATTTTTTTTTTACAAGTAGTGGAAATTCTCGTCCGTTGCTCAGGATAATATTAATTTTGTCTCTATTATAATAATGGTACCCGTATCCTTCTCTCTGTAGATCTTTTCAGTATACTTTTCTTAGACACTAAGCCCACTGCCACTGCTGGAACCCATGCTTGGGACTTCTCCCAATCCCCAAGAACTTCTGACCCAGGAGCGCAATTTTTACGATTTTTCAGAAAAACACACATAAGCACTTGATCTGAAAGCCACTTTCACAGTGAAAGTATGGAGAAGCTGAAAACATACAGTTGAGAATTAGCTGAAAACATACAGTTGAGAATTAACTTTTTCAAAAGTATAAAAATAATAGCATGCAATTGCTGGTTTGCTTCATTGATTACACAAGCAAAGCAGGCAGTTGAGATCGAAACAATTTTTTTAGCCCTAAATTATCTAAATTGGTTAAAGTCTGGAGCCTGAGCAGAAAAAAACAATTTCTTTTATTATAATAAATTAAAATATCTCAAATTGTTTTTAGATTTGAATGTCTTTATCATAGATACATGAGGAAACTCAGTACTCAGTGTCCTAAAATTTAACCATGTTTGTTATGAGGCAACTGCCAAGAACACATTGTACAGGTATAAAGTTGTTTTCCTGTTCTCGCTTGGGTGTATTTTTAAGCAACTTTGAACAATTAAATCTCAGCGGTAGCACCTAATTCAGCTTGAAAGATAATTTTTGGCACCATTCAAAAGGGAAGCAAACAGGCTTTCATTTGACTCCAAAAACCTACAGAATCAAAACAAAAGTTACAGCTTATTTAGACTGGTTGTAAGACAGTTGATGTCATTCCTTCCTGTGACCTTGATGCTCTATATGTACACTCTTCCTCACTGCTATTTTTCTTGTTTAATTGTGATACTTTTATATGGATTGGCTGCAAGTTCCTGTTCACATTGATACTTGATTTCTTTTTTACTTTCATGACGACACTGCGCATGATTTTTTTAGAGGCATCACCTCTGGTTTGTGAGGTTCATCTTCAAGTGAACTGACTTGGTGCTATGGTTATCATATGATTCTTAATAAGCCTACTTCAATTCTCGAATGACAGTCTCACATGTTTTGATGTGAGGCTTTTTTCAGATTAATTCCCTTACAGGTTAATGTGATAGAACTGTTATTATGAGGCCACGATTTTATTGCTTTTATGTATGGGGATAGGCCTCTATTTGAATTTCAAGATTGACCCCTCTTTCCTTCCCCTTTGAGGTGAGCATGCTTGTATGCAGTAAAAACTTGATGTATCATATTTAAAATCTCTATAACTCTACTTAGAACCTCAATATATATACATGTAATACTCTTTTCAGATCTAGATTGTCGAATGTCGTAGCCAAGGCACGCAATACATATACCTGGAGATAATCCAACTTCACAAACTGATAATGTTGGCGTCTGTGTTTGAGTGGAGTAACAGCTGATATTACTCTTGATTTTAACATGAAGCCAAGAGACATGCATTGTTAATTTAAATGTTATGTGAACGACCTTCTACTTTTTGTCTTTCTTCTCCCTTCCCCCTTCCCCCAATTATTTGAAAAACATCTGATTATGTAGATCTATAAGTCACAACATAGACATGACATTTAAGAGTGAAAAGATCGGGACCACGCTAAATAAACATTGTAGTCGGGAGTATGACTTTCCGTGGTGCGCATGATCAGGGTTTTCCCTTAACTTAACCACTCAGCCGTTGAGACAGCGGACAAGGGAAGCCAGTGCGTGCTTACAAATAAGTAGACATTGCTTACAAGTTGTCTCCCTTGGATTAGACCCTATCCTGGGTGGAAAATGAGCATTCCGACAAGTTGTTCACGATAGGAAATTAAATCTATTTTAAAAATAAGCTTTTTTCGTCATTTGAGAGGAATATAATTTGTTACCAATGAATTGTTTTTGTGAAATAAAATCATAAGACGAAAAGTTGTATCTTTCACTATATTTTCTCTTCCATTCTTTTATTAAAATGTTTGTGTGATCGGCAATGATCTGACCCAAGTTTAGATGCAAAATAAATATCATTTAGGGCCGCATGTACAATTAAGCCATAATGTGTCATACGTACAGTTTACTCATCATAATTGCCAATTGCATACATATATGATTGAAATAACATGTAGCTAGAAGAATCCTCGGGGAAAGTCAAATCTCGGTGACTTCTAAAATCATCTTGCTTGTGAACTCAGTTTGGTTTTGGTTTTTACGCCCCTTGCAACAATGTTAGGTAATTTTAGAGGCAGGCTACGTCGACCCTGCTAGTCTTGCCCACCCCAGGCTGTGAGGAACACAACATTGCATCAGAAAGATAGAGATGTTTGTCCAGCGTGGGGATTGAGCTCCGGTCCTCTGCGTGATAGGCAAAGAGCCTATTATTACACCACAGACGACGGTTGTGAGCTCGGTGATATCTTGTCCTATCTTTAACCTTCTGTAGGGCGAATGGTGGACATTTCGTATTTTTGTCAGTTATTTGAAGTCACTACTTGTTTGCCTCACAAAAATCTAGACATCGGTGCCGAAATTACCTTATAGTGTCGATGGAGCTGTAAAACTTCAAACAAACAAACAAGAAAACAAACAAAATCTAGACAGGTCAAGATACCACTGAGCCCTTGAGCGACTCTGCCTTCATTTGCAATAATGATGATGATCACCAGCATTGCCTTTCTCACCCTGGACCAGGGCATAGGCTACGAACAAACACTTTTCATTTTCCTCTACCTGGGCTAGCTTCTTGACGCTATTCCATGTTTTTCCACTTTTCTGTACATCCTTCTCTGTGATTCTTCTATCCAGTGAGTTTCGCTGACTCCTAGTACGTGTATGTGCAGCCTGTATCTCTTCATGTCTTGTGCCACTTGAGAACTCCTTCCTGCTTCATACATGGTGCGAACATTCCATGATGCAATCTGAAAAGACTTGTTTGATGGAGAGGGTTTCGGGTCAGTAAGGTCCTTTCGGGTTTGTCCACTTTCCTTTTAATACTGCTGGTACAGAGGCCCCTCCATCCCTCCAAAGTCTTGAAAATTGTTCCGTATTTCCTTGTGTTTCTGTAATTTCCTGTTTTTTTACACTTACGGTGTTGGGTAGTTGGCCCTCCGCCAACAGGTTCTTTTCCGGAAACCTGACCTAGCACTTTTAGTCGCCGTTTACGACACGCAGTATCACCGCTGCGGTGTAATGGTTAGGCTCTTCGCCTTGCATGCGGGAAGACCCTAGATCGATTCCCGGTCGCGGACGATCTGGGTATTTTTCTGCTGGGATTTTTCCCTCTCAGTCCGGGTTGGCCCTGACAGGCAGGGTCGAAGTAGCCCGTCTCTTAAA
>JAUKPP010263791.1:0-11673 GCA_032273245.1 Phyllaplysia taylori
CGAAGTAGCCCGTCTCTTAAATGACCTTACAGTGTTGCAGGGGACGTAAAACTGGTAACCAAACCAAACCAAAAGCTTTAGGTACCGGTAGGCTATTTGATGGACTATCTGACTACAAGTTTTGTTTCTTTCAAACACAAGTCTTCTCAGTAATCCCAGCCACGCCCTTTCCTATTTTCTTTCCCTTTCCTCCTGTTTCTTTTCTTTTCTTTTCTTTTCGTTTGTTTTCTTCTTTTCTTTCCTTTTTCTTTTCATTTCTTTTTCTTTACTTTTCGTTAGTTTTTCCCCCTTTTTTCGTCTCTTTTTTTGGGTCCAACCAACCGGCCCACTTTTCCCCTTCAGACCGGCCCACCGGGCATTGCCCAAATGCCCATAGGCCAGTCCGCCCCTGTCTGAGCGGAATAAAATGTATGGATTTCTGTAAACTTATGGAAATTCAGTTTCCCTGATTAATACCAAAGAAAGTTATTAACCTCAACCAAAGTGAAGTATAGGGTGGGGTGGGTTTTTTTATTGATTGATTCTAAACCAAAATACTGCTACAAACGGTAAAAGACAAAAATAAACAGTTTATTGCACATCATTCTCTAGTCATTTGAGTTTTGTCTGGGACACTTAACAAGACTATGTTGATAAGAGAAGGCATTTTAAAAAGGAATTAGCAGAAAAAGGTCCTTTTTAGGTTATGGCATCAGAACAGCGTTCTGATATACCAAAGAGAAGGACTGCTAGGAACCATCGTAAGGCAATAAAAAGATGGTTAAAACTGTTTTACCAAAAGGAATAATGTCTACCAAGCTCTGGCTTTATGTTTTACAAAAAATAAATTTATGTTTTATTGTTCCAAGTTAGAAAGCAATTGATGTTTCTGGGAGTATCAAATTACATGTAATGAAGTCTTCTTTTTCAATTGATTGGGCACAATGCAATTCACAAGTCCACTTCTTGCGATCTTCTTTGTTATAGAAATTCCCATTATCAGCTTCTACCAAATTTTTATACCAAATTCTGATAAAAATTTTTACTTTGTTTTTCTTGCTCCGTTGGAATTTTTTCAGATCTTTTCTGGCACGATCTGCTTTGAAAACGCACAAGACACACTTGATCAATGCAAGATTAGCATCATTTTTGCACATTAGATACAGAAAATATCCCTTAATGCCTTTGAGTTACTTCAGTTAAGAATCGATCACTTCAATATAAAAAAAATACCCTGTATATCTAGACATATTTAATATAGATGAAATATAGCGGGTAACTTAATGCTACCTCTCTTAACTCCATTGAGGATCCCATTTTGCCCCATTTCTGTTGGAGAAAAATTTTGGCAGTGTCTGTTACTGAATGGTTAACTTAAAGCACATGCGTGCCTTGAAATGTGGAGTTCACAGGCTTAAATGTGGGGATTTGATTTTTTTTTTTCTAGTTTCTATGATTCCACCCAATGTAGAAAGATGGATGTCCAATGGGAGGTCTGCCTCTAAAAAGGGCCCTAAATGTTTATTTATACATAACTTTTCTAAAAAACCTACAAAATCAAGATATCAACAAAGATCAAATCTATCTTAATAAGCCATAGGTTGAATTGTCAGAACCATTTGCATACCTGCCAACATGAACACATGACTTCCAGGGATCACTATTGACAAAACCAGGTATTTCTCATCAAAACGAAGGATAGTTCTAAATA
Organism: Phyllaplysia taylori; assembly: GCA_032273245.1. Lineage (NCBI taxonomy): Eukaryota > Metazoa > Mollusca > Gastropoda > Aplysiida > Aplysiidae > Phyllaplysia > Phyllaplysia taylori. Next base: position 1,691 of record JAUKPP010263791.1, read on the forward strand.
TCGAATACGCATGTCAGTATCCACCTTATTCTCATATTGTGTTGTTTCATGTTTGCAATGTGTACCTTTATTACATTTTTAGCTCTATTTCTATCCAAATTCACAAATATAAGCTGACTTCTACAGAGGAAAATATTCAGTTTTAAAAAATAGCCAAACTGCCAAAATAGAAAATTTCCAGCTATGTCCATCAAAAATATGTCTCGCAATCTGTCCAAATGAGTCATAAGATCCTTAAGTGGAAAAAAAGCCCTACAAAGTCAATCTGGGTGTTGAGAAGTAGATTTCTTTTCTATTGCAGTACCTGAAACTATTTACTGATCTGAATATTTTGATTTTAGATAGTAGGGGAAAGTCAAACATTTTCTGTCTAAAAGATAAATTTACAAACATGTTTGCCATGGGACTATTGCCAAGAACACTTTCATCCACTAATAAAGCCGTTTTCCCCCTCTTTTCTGTTCAGGCTTGGATGTGTAGTTGGGTCAATTTAAACGATAATATCTCAGCGCCTAATTGAACTAGCGAGATCATTTTTCCACTATTTGAAAAGGAAACAAACAGGCTTTCAGGTGATACCAATAACACTAGATGGCCAAAGTGTCACTCATGAGTCATCTGGACTGGTCACATGACAGGCAGGTTGAAGTAGCCTGTCTCTTAAATGGCCGTGCAGTATTTTCAATGTGGCCACCATTTGCGAGAGCTTCTTGGATGAATGGGCCAAACAATAACAATCGTCAATGATTGTAAAACACTCTAAAACGGTAGCCTACTTCACTGACATGACAACTCACTTCTTGCTGTCCTGACTAATGCTAGTATCTTCCTCTGAGGAACTTTCCAGATCCAGTTCTGAGGAAAGGAGGGGAAAAAAATATGTAAAGAGGTACTCTAACTCTAAAATAGTTTTTTTTAAAAAGCTAATAAAAACAGGGGACCGAAAATTGCCCAGGTTCATTGGTGGTATATATGGTGATAGAATTGAAAAAGGCTACCGGGTGTGGCTAGATGCGTTAAACTCACATAGACATCAGGAATATAAAGACAATAGGCCTACATTATGTACATTATCTTCTCTATCTCACTAGTTTAGTGATATTTTCTCAGTGATAAAAATTAAGTGCAACACTGTCTTGCTTTTGTCATTTTGAACAAAAAAAAATTTTAATTAAAAATGTTCCTGATAATGATCCGACTTCTACCTCCCCGCAGTCTGAAGGGCAACAGGCATCCCTGGTATCTTAAATTCATAAATTCTTATGACATACAAATTATTCAGAAACAGACTTGATAATTATTGACGAGAGGGAGAGGTTTAGGCCTAATGCATTGCAAAATCTATACTATTACTAATTGGTGCCCACCTAACCACTAAAATAGAATCAACACCAACAGAAAAATCTGCCACAATCTTCCATTCCCCATAAAACCGCCAAGCCACAGATGGAGACCTTTTAAGGGTGTCTTGGGGACATGCTCCCTATTGTTGTTTACAATACTAAGTCTTAAAAATTTTGAAATTTATCAACAGCACTAATGTTTACTTTTCTTTGCCCTCCCCCCCCCCCCCCTCCAACATCAGATGGGTGCCACTGTGCTTAACTATGCGTGCTATGATGCATATACTGATATTGTGTGCTAAGGTGCATACATGTGACGTGTGTAACAGTGTGTGCTACAGTGCCTAAGATTGTGTTGTAAGGTGTCTTCATACATGTAGTATGGTATGCAACATTGTGTGCTAAGGTGCATAACACTGTGTGTTACGGTGTGGAACACTGAGTGTAATGGGGTGAAATGGAGTGCAACACACATGGGTGAAAGTTCAAAGACATAAAAAACCTGAAGAGATAGGGTGGGGATTTAAAAAACCTGAAAGTCATCGTGTGGAAAGAAGATAAGATGGCAAAGACAACAAAACACACACAAAAACCAACAAGTTTTAACATATTCATGGGCCAGTTTTTACACACGTACGTGCTGGCCCCAGTTTAAAAAACCGGCAGACCTAGGTCTGTTAAGGTTGAAAACCCGTCAGCACAGGCATATGCCATCAAACTTTCACCCATGGCAACGCAGTGTGTTACGGTGTGCAACACTGTGATACAGGGTAGAAGACATAAGTGTATCACCCTATGTATTACTGAGTGACATTGATGTGTGTGTGCTTGGGATCCAACCTGTTATAACAGACACTAATATTTATGTAATGCATCTAAAGCAGAACCCATATATCTCGACGTCTGTTACTTTACATTTGGCTTAAGTCAAAATGATTTTAAATTCCCAACCTTTTCTTTATATATCATCACTGCATCATTGAGAGAGAGGATGACGAAGTCAAGGTGGGTGCAGGAGTGACGAGGTCAGAGGATAGGTTGGTGGAGTGAGAGTTTTTATTCTGAGTCGGAGCACTGTGGCCAGAGACCATTGTTTCTTATTACATTGCTGTGTAGAGTGTAGCACACTCATGCAGCACAGTACCATTGTGCATGCTTTGCTTATAGAAAGTGATTGCCTTCACTTGTGTGTAGATGTGTGCAGCACAGTAGACCTACCATTTTGCGAGCCCTCCCATTCTGTTATTATTCCAAAACACAATCGATATTCAAAATGAAGTCTATTTTTAAAAACATTTAAAAATTTTCATATCTGACCTACCAGGTTCTTTTTGGGTCCTGTGAACAATGTATGTACACAGTGGTTGCCCCTATTCACCTTTAAATCTATTGCTCAATGCAATCCCTTAAATCAGTTTTCTCTTTATTCATTGTGATTTCAATAGTCCCAGCAATGTCGGCGTATGCGGGTTCTACTGTAGAATCATTCAGGTGCTACAAACTGTGCTATTCACCTTGTAATAACACTACCATTTATTCAAAATCAGAAATCTTATGACAAGGGCCACATACCCTCTTCAGAGACAACGCTAAACCATGAGGTGTGGTAGCGTATAACGTGCTTATGGTTCAATTTTGCCAGGAGTTCTGCTTCTTGTTTAACCTTTAAATCAAAGAGAGAAAAAAATTGCAATTAATTAATAATAATTATGTTCACAAAAAACATTGATGATAAAAGATCAAAATATAGAAACATAGATAAAGAAAAAAGTCACAACCTGACAACAATGGTTTGGTTTGGTTTGGTTACCAGTTTTATGTCCCCTGCAACACTGTAAGGTCATTTAAGAGACAGGCTACTTCGACCCTGCTGCTTGTCAGGGCCAACCCAGGCTGAGTGGGAAAAATCCCAGCAGAAAAAAAATGAAGATAATCCGCCACCAGGATCAAACTTGGCTTTTCCGCACGACGGGCGAAGAGCCTTACCATTACACCACAGTGCCGGTGACAACAATAGACACGTGTATATATAGTATAACTATGATAACAAAAAGCTCATACGCCTCCAAATCGTAATTCTTTTCTGGTCTATGAGATGCAGTAATTCTTGTTGTATATCACATTGGCTAATCATAGTCAAGTCAAAAACCTTAAGTAATTAAACAAATTAAACTGAAATAAATCTCTGAGCACTGGTCTAAATCCTATTTGGGGGGTGTGGAGCACTCTCAAAATAAACCGACAGAAAAACTGCAAGGCATCTTAAGACAGTTAAGAAAAACGTGACACTTCGTCGCTGCAGGATTCTAAACAGCTGACTCAGTTTTTGAAAATTGTTAAGGACAGTGAAAAAACTGAAAATCAAGGTTACTATGAGCATATTTTAGCTTTTTAAATCCAATGCTGCTACGACTCTTTGGATCAGTGAATCTGTCTGAAAATGATTTATAGGATGAGTTATATGATGGCAATTAATCAGGATTTCACAAAAAAATCTGTTTCACCAAATTCCGAGTTAGCTGTTTAGAATTCTGCAGCCACGACAAACAGATACACATCATTTCACATTAACTGAATCTATGTTACTGTGCAATCATGTATAGGACTAAAAATATTTCTCTCAAAAACGGGGCATTAAAGTAATCTTTCCTCTTATCCAGAAAAAATCAAATTAGACAAACTGCCACTGTTGGACCCATGCTTTGGACTTCTCCCGATCCCCAGAAACTTCTGAACCAGAGGCTCAATTTTTCCGATTTTTCCGAAATGCACACACTAACACTTGATCTGAAAGCCACTTTCATAGTGAAAGTATGGAGAAGTTTAAAATATACAGTTGAAAGTGAACATTTTTCAAAATATAGCCACTAATAGCATGCAAACGCTGGTTTGTTTTATTGATTACGCCAGCAAAGCAAACAGTTGAGATCGAGACGAATTTTGTTAACCCTAAATTATTTATATCAGTTCTGTAATAAAGTCTGGAGCCTGAACAGAAAAAAAAACCCAGTTTTTTTATTATAATAGAGAGATAGATAAATATTCATAGCGACTGCACCATTACAGCAATAATACATATAATAATATATTCCTCCGCAGGCTCTTGTGCAGAACAATGCAGAATAATTCAACACAACTGATAAATCAAAAGAGAAAATTAAAATGCATGTGAAATAATTTCACCTTAGCAACTGCAACAACCACCACCACAACGACAACATCATCTACAACAAAATACTCACATATACTGACATAGGCCTATTATAATAAACATTCTTCCACTCTAAACACAGACAACAGTGTTTGTGTGCTTATAAAACATATTCTCAAAATTCTGGTTATGATTTGTTTTAGTTTATTTTATCATTCTATACTGCTGAAAGATTAGCAGGCTAGTAATGCAGAATGTGTAGGCCTATAGTATTCCCATTAATAAAGTCGAAAGCCAGAACAGAACAAAGAAGTTTTTTTATCATAAAACAAATTTACCACAGTCATGTAGTACGAGTATAAGGTTTGCTCAGTTTTGCCATTTGCTATTGTTAGTTAAGCTTTATTTGATGCTGTATTGAAATGTGTAAATTGGCAAAAAATCTACAATTATTGACACTCTATTATCACATGGTCAGAAAAAAAAAAAAAAGCAGTCGCACGCAACCAGTCATGAAGCAATCAGGCATGGCATAATAAATATGAGATGTTAGACTGGGTGGGTGAATTTACGTTGGTGCACATATGCCCTGAGTGACTATAAAGACTTTAATTTGCTTTACATTGTTGCAAACCAAAGCCATTATAATTTGTAGGTGAAACTATTCGTTGGGAAAAAATGTAAGATTCTCTTACTCTCAACAATTCCTTTTTCAACTTGCTCTCGTCTCGAGTCAGGTCATCTCCATCAGAGCTGCCAGTTGTTTGTGGTACTCCTTCAATGTCTATGCCCATCTCCTTGGCTATTCTCTCAAGCCGAATATTCCCCTTGTACTTTATGGGTATCGTTTTCAAGGCATAATCCTGTTTATCAACTTTGTGAGAAACCTGAAAACATGACAGTAATGTCTGTTACAATTGAGTGAAAGAAGGAACTTGTCTGGACTATTTTTCGCTTTGACATAAAAACTTGCTATCAGCTCAAGCACTGGCGCTGTTGTGTAATGGTTAGGATCTTCGCCTGCCATGCAGAAGACCCAAGTTCGATCCCAATCTCAGACAATCTGCATTTTTTCCTGCTGGGATTTTTTCCCTCTCAGCCCAGGTTGGCCCTGACAGGCAGGGTCAAAGCAGCCTGTCTCTTAAATGACCTTACAGTGTTGCAAGGGATGTGAAACCGTTAATTAAACCAAACCAAACTATCAGCTGTTATTCCTAGCTAATGTATTTTTATTCATCATATTTCCGTTTCCTTGTTTCATTGGGCTTTATTGTCTTTTTCTCTCTGTGGTCCATATCAGAGACCACGTAGCCACATATGGAGCATAGGGTGCTTAAATGCAACCCCCCCCCCCTTCTTAGACATAGTATACTGACATCAGGGTGACAAATCTTAGTGCTGTTCTCACAATACCAGGCACCTGGCAAGATAGCTAATGAAGTTTCACTATTTTTGTTACACTTGATGCAGCTGGGAAGGGAAGCCTTTACTTCCCTGCTTATGACCTTCGCTCTTGAGAGATAGGCACTATATGGGCCACCAAGGCAGTCCGTTAGCATTTTCACTATCCGCTAGAAGACAAGATAGTGGCAAAGTAATAGAGCAGTTGCTTTGGCTGACCATTAACCAGCGTCTAGTCCCATCTTCTTCCGGATAGGTCTATACAGTAGAACATGGTTATAGCAGAACTTTTAGTCCCAGAAGAAAAATCCCGCTGCAGGCAAGTTCCCGCTGTAGGAATGAGAAGAGGAATTGACAAAAACTTTCTAAAAAAACACATGATTACCTCCCATGCAGTGGAAGACACCGTTGTTTCAGTTGCTAATGATAACATTACCGGTAGTAAAATGCGGGAGTACCAAATTCAAAATTGAGAGAGTGAGGCAAAGAGTTGATGTTTCCTGCAGAGCCGTGATTTCACTATGATGTCAATGGTAGCTATATTTAGTGCTCTTGATGCGCCCCCTGCCCGCACCTGCACACAGTAGTTGATATTTTATGTTTGCCTCCTGCTGCATCCATGTTCCAGCCTTTCTTTGCCCCACTAAACCCAAGCACAAGTAATTGAGTTTTCATAGGAAAAAAATTATTCCTGTATGGTCCCGCTGTAGGAATGGCCCCTCTGTAGAGGATGCCGCATTAATTAAGTCCTATTCTACTGTATATATACTTTTCCACTATTTAGGCTACTTATGATGCATAATTGTATGGGTTGCTATTTTAATAAGTAGCGAATCAATAAGATCTTACCTCGTCAATAAAGCAAATCAATAAGATCTTACCTCGTCAATAAAGCCACCTCCACCCTCACCCAATGAACGTCTTGGGACAAAATTTCGATTCAAATTGGATCTTTGATCAGAGGCCTGAGAGGGTAGAGAACATTGAAAACCATCAACACTAGAACTTGCATTTGATTCCATCTGTTGAAAGTGAAAAATATGCACATTGCACAATAGCTTCAAGGAAGTATGCACAATTATGTGGTCAATTTAACTCCACTTCAAAAGTTGTTCTGTTGTCTGTGGAATCAGATACCCCAATGCCTCCTGTACTCTAGTGTATCTATTGCCAAGTTTTTAGGCTGATACTAACAGTTGCAACTGACGTCACAATGGGAAAACTCCTATTGAATATTTCAAGTTTCAATGTGGCATTTAACTCCCTATGAGGTATTTGAATTTGCTATACATTATTTGAAACATCACATTTGCGCATTTGAAGGGGAAAAAATACATTAAAAAATTAAAGTTTATTGATATAAAATTTTTGTTGGCAATGTCCTCAACAACCACGGCATGGTGGCCAAACTTCAAATATTGGTGTAGGAAAGGGTGGAATGGTTGATAGGCGTAGTCGATTTACAACATTTCTTCAATTTACTTCAAAAAGAGCCTTTGAAATACTTGTAGTAAAAATAGCAGAAAATTCCCTCCATTCAACAGTCACTTGAACAAAATAGCACATTGGGAATTCCTGAAAAAAAGGGTGCTGTACTGGAACGATGCCGTGAGTTAAGTATGACTTTCCTTCGGCTTCAGGCATTTGAGTAAAAAATATCAAGTGTGGTAGGCCCTACATGGAACAACCACACACATAATTCATTTAAGAAAAGAAAGATAGAAAGAGAGAGAGGGGGGGAGAGAGAAAGAGAGACAAAGAAAGAGAATGAAAAAGAGAGGGGACAGAGACAGACAGGCACACAGAAAAAGATAGGGCAAAAGTGGGATATAACGAGACAGAAGGAAACAAAGAGAGGCTTGGGAAAGGAAATTATAAAAGGGGATAAAGATAGAGGGGACAAGTTTTTATGTTGAGAGATACCACTTCCAGTCATCGTACAACAGGGTAAAGTGGTAAGTATCCCCACCTATCAAGCATAAGACTAGGGCTCAACTACCATCTGGAAAGTTTCATTCTTGAGAGAGTGAGCGAGGGAGAGAGATATATTAGAAGCAAAGAGGCCCCAGCCTTATTGATTTATGAAAGATAATGAAAGAGAAATGGAGACAGAAAGAGAGAGAGAAAGGAGAAACAGAAGAGATGTGTACTGTTAAAGAGAAAGAGAGACAGAGCCGAAAAGGAAATTAAGGTGGACAGAGGAGAAAAGCTTTGTAGAGAAGTATGTAAGTATCCCCGCCTGTCATTGGTGAGACTGGAGTTCAAGTCCACTACTGAGGGAATTCTTTCCTCCACTTAGAGAGAAAACCGGAACACAGAGATGAACTGATAGACAAACAAAGAATAGTCATGAAAAGCATAGGCCTACCAGAAAGACCAACAGACAGAAGGATACCACAGGGCTGTGAGGATACTACAATGCATCATAATAGAAACAAAAACGAACATCGTTATGTTCAAAGAATGGGGATCTGCACCAGTACACAATAAAAAAAAATCAAAACATTGTAATATATATACATTGTACATGTATATCTATTCTTAAAGAAACAGAGTCCTTTAACTAACGAAAGCTTCGCGCCTTACCTCAGAATCTTCCGTGCTACGAAACACAATGGAATCATCAGAATTCTGTGAATCAGTCATTCTCAATTTCTTTGGACAGAAATGCCTGCCAATTTAAAAAAGAGAGAACAAGAAATTATATTACCAATTGTCATCTTTCATTTTCCTGATTTCAAAATATTAAAAAAAAGGAAATCTTTTTCAATCAAGCTTACAGACTTTTTTTTTTTTTTACCTTTGATCAATTTTAAATTCTACCATAAAATGGATAAAATTTTGGCCTACGTCTAGTAGAAACATAATCTGATATATTATAACACTATTCCTCATTCAAGAAATAATTTTGCATCTGAGCCACTAACATTAGCTTGTAAAGCACAGAGAGCCTGCTTCTGAGCGTGGATATGCACTATATAAATGCAAATTACTATTATTATTAAAGAGGGAATCATGAATACTCTTTAATGATAATCGCTACTGAATGTGTATTTTAAAAAGTAGGGGCCTATTATTTTGTGGCATGCAGAGCATATCCTTGGTAGTATAGTGGTAATAACCCTGCGCATGTAAAAACAATTCTTCAGGTGCCTTGAAAACAAATTTGACCTAAAAAACTAAAAAACATTTACAAACATTCATGTCACACCCCCACCTATTATTCAAATTTTCAACAAATGTGTTCCTGAACCCCAAAATAGGCTGTTACAGTAACATCTAGGTTAGGCTTTGTGTCAGGCTAAAAGGACCTAGAGTTAAGGACTTGGGAAGGACTTCTGTAACGAGCCACCAAGTTGCCCTAAAACCCCACTTATCAAATAGTAGGCCTACTAGTAGAGCCCTCGTTCAAAAGGTTATAAACATAAAATGAAAGTTGTGCAAAAAGTTTCAATACTGTATTTGCAACCCGTATCCCGATCCCTATCTCCATCTCCTTTTTCCTTCTCCCTCTCTCTCTCTCTTCTTTTCTTTCCCTCTCCCTCTCTGTCTTTCTACTTTTAAATATCAAATTCAAGAAAAGGCTTTCCCCCCATTCCGACCGCACAATTTTGCACAACCACTGAACACTACAAATCATATACAAACCCGTCGGAAGCTCTAAAAACACAGAGACAGAGGTGTCGGTCTACAAAAGCAATCAGCAAAATAAAGAACTTTTGAATTTTGCAGCAAAATTGTCTCGCAACCGAAAAAAATTGAAATGCGTCATGATCTGGAGAAAATCTTAAAGAATCTTTTGGCAAAAAATGCATATTGATCGATCCAGCCATTACAAAGCCTTTTGAGTAGCAAAATTTGGGCCAACACAAATAGATAATAGATGAATTCTGTGATTTAGATATCTACAGTCAAACCTGTCCAAGACGACCACTCATTATCGAGAGAAAAGTGGTCGTCTTGGACAGGTCAGATGAATGTGAAGTGAAAAAATAACCCTTTCCCCTCCCTCCCGTCAGATGATGAAGTAAGAAAACAAACAATCTTTTCGTTACCAAGTGGGATGTTTTTAAATATTTGTTTTTTTG
>JAUKPP010263813.1:0-11672 GCA_032273245.1 Phyllaplysia taylori
GCCAACCCGGGCTGAGAGGGACATTGTCCCAGCAGAAAAACGGAGATATACTCGATCAAACAAACTGCCCCACGCGTCCCTCGAACTCACGTCCTCTGCGTGATAGGCGAAGCGCCTAACCATTACACCACCGCGGTTAGTTGACTAGTTTTTGGTATAACACCCCTTGTAGCACTGTAAGGTCATATAAGAGACAGGACTTCTGCACTATAAACCCATCTATGATAGGACAGGAATAGGAGCCATGAAAACTCAGGAAAAAACCCAGTGAACATCCCAGGATTTGAACCTGGGACCTCTGCATTTGTGTGCAGGTGCTTGTTTATCTATTTTGTTAATTTTTTATTTTTTAAAACTATTGACACTCTTGAGTCTGAGGCCATTTCAATGCCAGCAAATAAACAAGGATAATAGTTTTGTTTGGTTTCTAGTTTTACGTGCTTTGCAACACTGTAAGGTCATTTAAGAGATGGACTACTTAAACCCTGCCTGATAGGGCCAACCTGGGCTAAGAGGGATGAATCCCAGCAGAAGAGCCCAGATCGAACACATGTGCGACCGAGTTTCGGTCTTCCGCATGGTAGGTGAAGAGCCTAACCATTACACCACAGATGTCAGTCGCCATGGATAAAAGAAAAAACAACAGACGGAATAAAAAAACTAGACACATACCGAGGCCTGTGAGAGATCCATAGTCTCAAACACCATAGTCATCAGGTTGGTCATCTGAATGATCTCCCCTGACATAAGGCACAGTTTCTTGTTGTCATCCAGCACTGTGTTCATATTCTCAATCCACACAGCATCGATCGGGCCGTCAAATATCACCCACTTCCTGTCTGGGGTGTCGGTGGAGGCGAATTCTCTGAATGTGTTTGCTGTGACTCCGTCTGACCACTGGCAAAAAAAGGAGCGAGCGAGAACTATATTGTTTCTTTAAAGCACATTTGATAGAAATCATATTATACATGTGGATTTTATCAATTATTTGCACAAATACAATTGTTTGTCTACCTAGCGCAGCATCCTCTGACTACACAGACAGTGGTAATCCATTTAGAAAAGAATAAAAAAGTACTTTAAAAAATCAAATACTTGAGAGAAAATAACGACTAGAGGTTACTTGAGATCAGTAGCCGCTATGGCTATCTAATTTTAACAAAAAGCATGGTTCTAGTGACATCTATCATGGGTCCTTTTTGCATTTTATTGAATGAATTTTATGCATAGTATTCCAACCTCAATTTTGAATACAAGGGCATTATCTCGGAACTGAGTATTGTTTGTTTTGTTGAGTTTTAACAGCACTATCAACACTTTAAGGTCATTTTAGTGCCAGGAAATAGAACAGAACAATAGGAACACAAAAAAGAAATAGAAGGAGCAAACCACACCAAAGCGCCCGCCAACCACCAAATTGAGTGTTTTTGCCTTTACAGTGTTTCGCCATAAAACCTTTCGTGTTGTCACTGACCTCATGAGACACAGGATCAAATTGTCCAAACAACTGTCCCATGGTGATGGCCTTTGGGTTGATAATGCGGAAGATGACAGCCTCGTATTCCTCGTGAGATTCCTCACGCAGCAGCGTCATGCCCTCAGCCAACGTCTGCAGGACTTTAGTTTTGCCACCGTATGGCTCCCCGACCAACATAAAGCTGGAGTTTATGAGAAATAAGCCATATGAAGTCTAAAAATAACTTAATGTCATTGGCAGAGGGGAGGGGGGGGGGGGGGGGGTTGTTAAGGTTTTGCTGCACTATCAACACTGCTAGGCCATTATCAGCACCAAGGTTAAGGTTTTGCTGCACAATCGACACTGTTAGGCCATTTCAGCACCAAGGTCAAAGTTTCACTGCACTATCGACACTGTTAGGCCATTCCAGCGCCAAGGTTAAGGTTTTACTGCACAATGGACACTGTTAAGCCATTTCAGTAGATTAGGACAAAAATAACCCATGGCAAGGAGTAGTCGAGCAGATCACACCAGAACACCTGCCAACTAACTATTGAGAGAGTGAGAACAAGGTCAAACGATCCAAAGTTCTACGTAACCATTTTACAAATGTAACAGCTGAGGCTCGAGAAAGCGGTCAACTTAACCGAAAAATCAACGCAAGCAAGTTCAAGTCAAGCGGGGTCGACTGCATTTTGTTGAGGTTTTTGTGGTAGTAACATCGTTGTAGGGAATATACATGCCAAGAACTTTTTTGTATTGAAAGTAACTTTCAAAAAGTAAGAGATAAACTCTCAGAAAGTAAGAGAAAAAGCAGACCACACCAGAACTCCCATCTACCACCAAGGAGTCATTTTAAGTTTCAACTCCTTTCCATTGATTCAGGTAATTTCATACAATTCTTATTTTGACTGGTGCCTGTGGTGTAATGGTTAGGCTCTTCGCCTATCAAGCAGAAGACCTGAGTTCCATCCCACATGTGGACGATCTCATTTTTCTAATCAAATTCATCCTTCTCAGCCCAGAAGTAGCCCGTTTCTTAAATGAATTTAAAGTGTTGCAGAAGACATAAAACTAGTAACTAAACCAAACCACAGATTTTGTGTCCGTAGGTAAATCCTGCTTGCGCAAGATTCTGCAGCAGAGGCAAAAATGGTTGCATCAGTTAGTATGGAGACGGATTTAAAAAAAAAATATATATGTCATCAAGTAGATTGAAAAAAAATATCAATGAATAAAAACAAAGATACAAAAAGAGCATCTGATCTTTAAACAATGTTACACTTAGACCCACCCGTGTCGCACCAGCATCATCTCGTATGTCTGAATAACTTTCTCTGAGAAGAAAGGAACAAACTGGAGGTTTTTCTTCACTGCTACTCTTTCCATGGCCTCAAGGAACAGTTCGTAGTCAGCCTCCGGCAATTTAAGGCCGGGGAAAAGGTCAGAGATGATGCCATTGAACAGGGGGATGTCATGGGCCAAGAATTTTGGCAAGTTCACATCAATGATGGATCGGAGGATCTAGAAATTTTTAGAAAGTCAGCAAATTAGAATAAAAACTGTACATGCATCAGCTCAAGTCTGTACATGCATCAGCTCAAGTCTCCAATTTAAATACAAAACTTGTAGGGTTCATGCTGAAATGTTTTTGCGAAAAATTACCAAGCTATGACAAAAGCTGCCAATACTGTTGCATAAATTACAACGTGAGAACATGATTAATGAGGGGAGTAACAAACCCAACCATCCAAAGAATCTTTTATTTTTCACAAAGATTTTGGTAGATTTCCCATGTACGAACCCAAAATTGCAAGGAGGGAGGAAGTGGAAAGGCGAATAATTGTTTGCTCAGTTGAGGTTTTACAGCACAATTGACACCATGAGGTCATATATCAGTGCCAGCAGGGAAGAGGTTAACAAGTCGTGAAATGATGAAGAGTTTGACAATGAAAGGTTGAACATAAAAAATAATTAGCTGATGTCTTTTATTAAAACTGTCTACAAACCAAAAGGTCCTCAGCTTGGTCTCGAAATTTGAGCTTGAGATTTCCAGCTGCAGACAGCACTGACTTGACAGCTCTCATGCCGTAGTCGTAGTGATACTGAGAGGAGAGTAGTTCCGAGCATAGCCGGTATGTGGTCACAATCTTCACTGAGAGATCGCGAGCTTGCAGGAAGCCAAAGGAATACAGTGAAATCTCAGCAATCATGGCATAATCTGGCACCTGCAGGTACGAAGAATGGAAGAACAGTGCTAGACTTTCCTACAAATATAATTGGTATTTCATTTGTCGAAGTTTTACAGTATCGTCAACACTGTAAGTGTCACAAAACGCTAAATTCAGGCGCTAGACAATCTTTAGGCAATTAGAGATATTGGTATGATACTAGATCTAAAACTTGCACATTCCTCTTCGATTCTGTCATGGTGTCAGTTGGATTTGGGTTTTACACCTGTTGTAATACTCTGCAATAATTTAAAAGCTGGGCTACTTTGACCCTGCCTGTCACGGCCAACCCGTACTGATAGGGACACAACATCCCTGCAAAAAGACTAGAGATACTTTTCCTATGCAGGAATTAAACTCCCAACCACTGTGTGATATACGAAGAGACTAACTGTTCTCAGAAAAAGGGCCTTGAGGTGTGGGTTCAGGGGGATGTGGTAGGCTTGTGGGCAGAAGAATATGGTTTCATCTCATTCTTAGGCAAAGTCAAATGCATTTCCCTTTCATGCTTTCTAAAAAATTTTTTTAGAATAGTGCAAATCCCCGTCTGCTGCATGGCGTTATATTAATTTTGTCTGTATTATAATAATGATACCCGTATCCTCTCTGTCGATCTTTCCAGTATACTTTTCTTAGACATTAAACCCACTGCCACTATTGGAACCCATGCTTGGGACTTCTCCCAATGCCCCAAAACTTCTGACCCAGGAGCGCAATTTTTCCGATTTTTCAGAAATGCATACATAAACACTTGATTCGAAAGCCACTTTCATTGTGAAAGTATGGAGAAGTTTAAAAGATAGAGCTGGGTACAAACTTTTTCGAAAATATAAAATATAATAGCATACAAGAAGCTGGTTTGCTTTATTGATTATGCCAGCAAAGCACACAGTTGAGATCGAGACAAATTTTTCGAGCCCTATAGGATCGAAATCGGTTCTGTAATAAAGTCTGGGGCTTGAACAGAAAAAATACCCAGTTTCTTTTTTATTATAACCAGTGCAAATACAAATCCATTGCACGGGATAATAATAATATTAATTTTCTCTCTATTATTATAATTGCACCCATATCCTTCTTTCTGTCGATCCGTCCTGTATACTTTTCTTTGACACTAAACCCGCTGCCACTGTTGGGACCCTGGCTAGGGGCTTCCCCTAATCCTGGAAAACTTCTGACCCAGGGGAGCCATTTTTCTGATTTTTCAGAAATGCACACATAAGCACTTGATCTGAAAGCCACTTTCGTAGTTAAAAACATACAGTTGAGAACAAACTTTTTAAAAAATATAGTAATTAATAGCATGCTAATACTGGTTTGTTTTATTGATTATGCCAGCAGAGCACACAGTTGAGATCGAGACAAACGTTTTAGCCCTAAATGATCGAAATCGGCTCAGTAATAAAGTCTCGAGCCCAACACAAAAACCCCCCAGTTTTTTTAACGATATTAGATACATAGGCATACAAGGTTGATAGTGCTTCCAAACCTTAATGCAACAAATAAATCCAGCAGATGTTCTAGGTATAAAAGCTGCTTAAACAGTATTGTTATTTTTATTATGAATATCGCACACTCTAAAAATCATACATATAAGTAAACGGCCAAGAAAATCAAACTATAAATCGTAACAAAACAAGAGCTAATCACATAAAACATCAAGATTTACCATCATGGCAACAGTGCGGAAAAGCACTTTGAGATTGTCCGGCAGCTCAGAGCGGCCGGCGTAGCCAGGGTTCATTGTGATGCAGACGTAACAATTGGGATTCAATTTGAGCTCTGTGCCCTCAAAGATGAATGAGTCAACCTTGCCCTGCACAGCTCGAATAATGCACAAAATCTGGGGAAAAAGGTGGCAATACTGAGAAACACGAGTCAAACCAGACCAAGCTATATTTTCTCTGATCAAGATAAACCAGAAACATGCTAAACCCTGTCCAATGTCACATGAAAAATACATTAAAGTAACACAGCCCCTGATAGGAACCAACAGAGTTAAAAGCCATTCTGAACCCCCAGCAAATAAACAAAACACATCAGCAGAATATACAAGTTTTTTTTTATTTTATTGATCGATTCTAAACTGAAGTAATTCAGAGATGGTATGAGATAGTTCTGTTTTCTGTCCATTATTCTTCATCCATTTAAGTTTTTTCTGGTACCAAAATCAACTTATTTCATAATCACAGTGCGCGACAGTGGCAGTTTGAGCGAACAGACCCCGTTTTATTCGCACAGAAATGATGCTAATCTTGCATTTACTGAGTGCGTCTTGTGCATTTACAAAGCAGATAGCGCACCTGCAGTTCTGAGAAAACTCCAGCTGGGCACAGCAAGAAAAGCAGAGTCTAAATCTTAATAAGAACCTGGTATACAAGTTTGGTAGAAAATGGTAAAGTGAACTGCTATGACAACAAAAATAGCAAGAAAGGGATTTGCAAACCACGTTGTGCCAGACTAATTGAAAAAGACAACAACCTCAATTTGATACCCTCAAGGAATACCCATCGCTTTCTAACTTAAAAAGATAACACACACGCTTTTTTGTAAGACAAGAAGTCAGAGCTTGGTAGACATTATTCCTTTTGGAAAAACAGTCTTAACCATCTTTTTATTGCCTTGCGATAATTCCTGGCAGTCCTTTTCTTTGGTATACCAATGCGCTCTTTTAACGTCATGACCTAAAAATGGATTTGTTCAGCTAACCGCTCTTTAAAAGGCTTTTCTGTTGACATAATCTTATAAATTAGTCCAGACAAAACTGAAATGGTCAATAAATGATGGGGGCAAAAAAACGTTTACTTTTATCTCTAACCATTTCAGAGTTATTTCAGTTTAGAATCGATCAATATAAAAAAAAACCCCACTATATATCAAGTCTGAAAAAATTCTTAAATCAATTTTATTTCTATCAAACTTATGGTTAAACCAAAAAGTGTTAATCTGATGCCATGCCAGGACTCCTGTAAATTTAGCAGCAGCATAATTAAATATGTTCTAATTTGTTTGATGGGTTGGAGAAATTGATATGACCTTTTGTTTGTTAAACAAGTGCACTCTGAGCACATGGAGTGGTCTGTACAAATCCTAAAATCATAGTGAGGTAAAATAACACAGTGAAATATAAGTGAGGTAAGTGAAATTGTTTTGTTTGAACATTCCCAACATTCACCATAAGAGTGGAACATTCATTTTTGACAGCTGATTGTTAAAAAGGATATTGTCGAACATGCATATATGAAACAAGACACTTTACCTGTTGTGCAACCACTGAAAGGACTTCTAGGTCAATCCGATTGAATTCATCAAAGCAAGCCCAGGCTCCTGATGAGGCAAGGCCTTTGAAAAACTGTGGACCAAACAATATGGTATGTAAAAATAGCAAGTTCTTTCTGGGTTTTTTTATACAGCGGTATCATCTCCGACTGCATAACTTTGCCAGCCTTCACAACTTTCCACTTGCCCCTCGAGTAAATCATAACATGGACCCTTCCCTGTCCTCCACTGCAGCATGAACATCATCATTGTTATCATCAGTTGTTGATATGCATGGATACAGAGTTTCTGAAAATATGTTTGCAATAGTACCTGTTTCTTGAGATTTTGGGGCAGTGGGAAGTTTCACTTGCATCAAAAAAATTGTTTGAATCCTTTTAAAAACTTATGTTTTTCTTTTAATATTTCTATCTATATTTGTGGTCCTTTCTGTTTGCTCTGCAAAGATGCATATATATTCTCAAGGCTGTAATCCCACATCATTATATTTCTTCCCCTTTCATCTTCCACAGTTTCATTGTTATTTCAAATAAATCGATCAGTATGCAAACAACCCTGTAGAATACATCCATATGGCTCATATCCCTGCCCCATACGCAAGTCTACAGAACATGAGGAATCAAGTACAGAAATGGGCATACTTTTCCCATGGCGATGTAGTCGAGGCCGTCAGAACAGTTGAAGACGACACATTGTACAGCCAGGGCTTTGGCCAGGTCTTTAGTAGTTTCTGTTTTCCCTGTCCCTGCAGGACCCTCTGGGGCTCCATTAAGGTTAAGGTAAAATGCTCCAATCTGTAGGTAAAGTTCAGGACAGTTGGAAACAGCACAATGAACAAATGGGAAATTTGTTTAAAAATAAGGTCAAAATAAGACAATCTAGCACATATTGCTGGTGTTCAAGCAACAGCATCAAAGGCCTTAACAGAAGGAAGCATACAATGATTTTCTGCCCCCGAACACAGCACTTGCCACAAAGCTACTACCTAAACAGGATCACCCAAGAAAAAATACAAATGTGCTTGCTTTGTGATCATGCCTATGAAATAGTACAACATCAAGCTAAAAGACCCACAATGGCAACTTCCTCCTGTCCCTACAATAGATAATATCTTATACTGCAGTAAAGGGCAACTTATGAAGACCTCTGCCTTCTTCAGCAAGCCATTGGGCTGAAGGGAGCACGCTAAAACGCTAATGACTTAATAACAACATTCTTACAGTGGTATCTTATCTTATCCTTATTGGAATAAAAACTTAAGGCCAAAATCTTATATTCGTCTGTCTTAGGAGCTATACAAAATTTCGCTCCAGTTTTTCACTACGATTAAAGCAATCCACTTGCCCTATGCCTTCTGCCCTGAAGCAGCGTGCTGTTTACCATAATCTACAAAGATGAAAAAGGCCAACAATGGGGGAAATATATAGTCAAATTTATGTACTAACAGATTTGATAAAAAATTAAAAACAACCCACCAGTGTGCGATAGCAGCGGTCAGTTAGTGGGGTGATGACCAAACGGCCTGAGTTGCCCAGGTACTCGTAGGCATACTTGACTGTAGCATTTGTAATGCGTACACAGCAGTTGGCGTGTTCCCAGTAGTAACGCAGCTGTGACAGCCAGTTGAAATCATTCTCTGTGCACACACCTGGGTCATACACACAAGGGCAATGACTTTTTCATTGCTTTACTATGGCATATGAATATGGAAAAAATTCTGTCAAACCCTGGCCTAACATTAGCAAAGTAAAATTAATAAATTATCACTTTCAGCAACGAATCATAAAAATATGTAAAGCTAAGTTTGTAATATTCATGCTTCATGTATGCTAACTGGAGGCATCCATTACATAGAGGGGCAATATAGTTCAAAACCAGGAGTGTACTATAATTGAGGTTTTCTGTTGCTTTTTCTCTTTGGATCCTTTACACTTTTGCTATACCTCAACTGCAAATTGTGACTAAGTCTTCTTTCAAGGCCCTTGCAACACCATATGGTTAAAAAAACCCAGTGACAATAGGAACCTCTTATTGAAACAAATAGACGAAGGAGCAAATTTACAGGTCTCCTGTAAATTTTTCTCTAGAGCAATTTTTCTATATCTACTTTTCTGAAGAAGAAAGGGAGATTTCTGGTCTTTAGTAAATTTTCTATAAAATCATTGTCCCGTCTCTACCTTTCTGAGCCATGTCAAGGACCACGTCACGAGCGTGCACATCAATCACCACCAGTGCGCCCAAGGTAATCCTCTGTTGGGAGGTCAGTTTGCCTCGTACCAGGGCCACAACGTCCTTCATCTGATTTTCTAATGTCTAATAGATAAGGAAGGTATGGGTAAGGTTTCAACATGAGAATTGCTTGTACTTCACTGCAAGGTTCAATTGGTTTTGGCTCAACGCCCCTTGCAACACTGTAAGGTCATTTAAGAGGCGAGACCTGTGAATTTTAAGTCGATCTCCAATAGGACAGGATCGGAGTCATGAAAACTCTGAAAAAATCCTGGTGAACCTTCCAGGGTTTGAACCCGGGATCTCTTCATTTGTAGGCGGCGCACTATCGCTCAGCTACAATCGCCCCCATTGGTTTTGGTTTTACACCCCCTGTGACACCAAGGTCATTAAGAGGTGGGCTCTTCCGACCCTGCGATGCTCATACATCGAAAGGACTGACTCTAGTCATCTGCATGATAAGCGAAGAGCCTAACCACTACACTACAGATGACAGGCTTCTCCGACAGACAAGGAATTTTTATTGGGAACATACATAACCCTAACTTTCCATTCATTATTTAAGAAAATACTCCAATGATAGAAAATATTTCCAGATCAGACATGCCTACCTATAAAAACGATTTTGAGGATCATCAAGCGCAAAAATGAGGAACACCAGATGAAAATGAGGAACAGAACAGAAAAATGCCTAGCTCATTGTTGTACACATTTCAAAGCACATTCTGTTGATCACCCCATATGTATAAAAGTAAAACGAAATCCATCAATATATTATACTCTTTTCGGAAATCCAGGCGCTTCTTGCTTGGGGGTGAGGTGGGGGCAAACTTTAAACATCAGACACTTATAGTTTGGCCCCTTTAAATCTGGAACTGACCTGACAAGAACCCGACTAGAGAAGAAGAAAAAAAGCCGACCAAAAACAGAAACAGAAAAGTAGATATACCCGCACTTGGAACTCAAAGGTGACACGTACTGGCAGCTATCAATGAACAGGCTCCCACGATCGAAAATGATCAGAATGAAAAACCGATTGTTCACAGCGATCGTGCCTACCCTGCCATCCGGAATGACACTCTGTGCACTCATCGGTCAGAGGTACACGTACCCACTGTTCTCTCTTTCTCTCGTTCACTCTGCATTTTCTCGGAAATGACATCACACAACGAAATCGTTGTTTGTCTCTTACCGACAGTGTACGTCTACGCGCTAGAGTTGAAAGAGTCCGCACCACCATACCTCCTCCCCCAAACCGATGCGATCAGTGAGGGGGGCACCATCACATTCACATTGGTCGATGGCCGTGAGCCCCCCCTTTCCCTCCGCCGTTCTCACTCTTATTTTCTTCTAACAAAGACATTACGATCACTCACAGTACTTAAACCTAAAACTGTACCCGCACCACCTGTTGATTCAATCGCCCGTCGTCTGCTAGCTTCTGAGCATCAGGAACAGCACAATACTTCTTCTGCCATCCCCTGCTAAAACTCAGGGGTAAGTCACAATGACTGAATTTTACGTACATGGCCTATTTATCCTGCAGTGGCTTGTGTTTCCACAAGTGCACTGCTGGGTCCCCATGCCGTACAGGCAACCATGTTCCGTTTTCAATTGGGACCTCTTATTGTTTAAACTGAGAAGAGTGGCTTTAGCTATGATGCATTTTTGCCGCCTTGTGCGGTATCATGCTATGCATCTGAGCAGAAGGTGCCATTCTTTGATTCCCCTGATGAGGGCCCCGCATCTCCACGGGCTGGCACAATACAAGTACAATCTGAGATATAAATTTTTGTTAGGCAAATATGGAACATTATACTTTAAGCCAGAGTATTGAAGTCACATTCTCGCATTTAAAAAAATTCAAGATTGTTATAAAATGAACATAACCATCGAATTAATCAAACTTTTGCTGTTTTCAAAACCATTTACACCATATCATGCTATTAGGATGAGCAGGGAAGAATAGAAACGACAGCAAATATGTTGTATTTTATACTTCACAGAGAATGCAAGCCGCAATGACACACTTACTACATCACTGAGATTTGACTGCAGCAAACAATTTTTTTTTCTACTTCACTAAGTATTCCGGCTGAAATGACAAGGTTATCATTTCACTGTATCTCTTGGTTTGGTTTTTAGTTTTACACATCCGTTGCAACACCATAGGGTCATTTAAAAGATGGGCTACCTCAACACTACCTGTCAAGGCCATCCAGGGTGAGACGGTTGAATCCCAGCAGAAAGATGCTTGTCTACACATGGGACTGAACTCAGGTCTTTTGCATGATAGGCAAAGAGCCTGACCATTACACCATGATGAAAACTATTATTTTCCCTCTTTATTTAGTATATTGGCTGCAATGACAAAGTTATCACATCAGTGACATTAATTGATTTGGTTTGGTTTGGGCTTAACGTCCCTTGCAACACTATAAGGTCATTTCAGGGACGGGCGACTTCGACCCTGCCTG